>OVBE01003615.1:0-26286 GCA_900406425.1 Iberis pinnata
GATTTTTCAGGACTTTCATGAGTTTTCGGGAAGGATTTGTGAGATTTCAGAAAAGCATCACTTAACATGGAATGGAGCAACACTTAGCGTGGAACGGACTGGAACTAATCTCGATCGACTGCAGCACTTACCTGGACCGATCTCAGCTCTCTCCTACACCTATCTGGATTGATCCTGCATCACTCTTGGATCGATCCTAAGCAGCTTCTGGATCGATCCCAACTGCAACATCTGGATCGATCCCAGCTCACTTCTGGATTGATCCAGATTGATCTCACCTTGTCCCAGCAACACTCTAGATCGATCCCACACTCACCTAGATTGCTCTCTTCTTCAACACATGGATCAATCCCATCACTTTGCCTGGATCGATCTCAGGTACTTAACTTCAGGATTGTTCACACGCTCAAACGCGTCTCAACTTGGATCGATCTTGATGCTCACGTCCAAGCTCTCAACACTTTAGATCGATCATGCACCAGCACAAGATCCAACCCGACCAACTCATTTCGGATAGCACTTGGACCAAGATCCAAGACAATGATTAGCTTTTGTCTTTAGTGCGATTTAGGGCTTTCCTCTGCACGCTATAAAAGCTCTAACTCGCCTCTTTTTGCATAAGCTTAGTTTTTCTTTCCTTTTTAGGTTTTAGTCTTAGGTTTTCATTTTCTTTGTTCTTATTCCTGTTCTTGGTGTAAAAGCCAGATGTCTTTTAAGTTTCAAGTTAATCTACTGCTTTTCCTTTACTTTCTTTCTTAGCTTTAGGTTGTTGTTTAGCTGGTGCTTGTTGATTTACATTTTAAGCTTTTAATCTCCTGTTTTAAGTTTGTTCTTCATCTCTGTTCTACTGTTTCATTGTTGTTCTTAGTTTCTGAGTTTATGTTCTTGTTGTTCTTCATCTGTTTAAACCTTAGATCTGCATGTTTAGCTTTGAAGTCATGAATTCTGTTTTCTCTAGATTTGTTTCCATGAGTTGTGAGTAGTCCATCAAGTTCCCGAGGAAGGATTAGACTAGGGTTAATGCCCTGATTCCACCTTAGTACCTAAGTCTTTTGTCTTTAAATACCTTCTGTTTCACCTGCTTGTAATGCTGATTTGTATTTCATCCTGGGAAGGACTGAAAACCCGCCTTTAGGCTCTTCAAAACCTGACAGTGATTCATTGAAGATGTCCAGAACTAGGTGACTTCAGAGATTCGTTTCCCCTTCTAAGGGATTAGTTGTTTGGGAAGCTTATTGACTATAGTAGATTGTTGTTCATGCCTGCTTAGTAGTTACTGTCTATAACGGGAGTTAAGTCTGTGATTGCCTTGCTTGAAATTTATTGCCAAGGGATTGGAATTGGTTGCTTATGTTTATGTTATCTAGGTGTTAGCTCATTGTATGAGGTATGTTAGGTACTTAGGTAGTTCAGGATAGATCCTTAGTCAATTACCCTTGTCCTCGGGAACTGCTTCGCACTTGTTTACATCTTTCACTCTCTTTGCTTTTTCTATGTTTTTGCATCTTAGTCTTTTATGCTTCTTATTTATGTTTGTGCACCTTACTTTCAGCATGTTCACTGCACTTAGGACCTTTTAGCAAAAACACCCTTTTTAATGCTTAGCTTGACTTTGAAGCATCCATTGCGTTCCAGATTGTTAGTGCACTCCCATTTGGATTGATAACCCATCTATACTACAATGATGGGTAATTGATACCCTTTAGGACGAAAAATCCTACTATCAGGAACCAATGGAAACGATATGAGGAACAAGGAAATACCAAACATCACTACGATTACCACAACCAGGATGACCATTCCACTGAGGAATGTAGAAGCTTTAAGTCTTTCCTCTTCGCTAAACACGAGTCAGGCGAGTTAGTGGAGCCCAACAAGACTAAGGTGACAAATGCCCAGCCGGAGGTAGATGAGTCAAAAGAAGAAACCGATCCTCCAAAACGAGTCCTAGAGGAGTTTCCTCAGATGGCACCGACCCCTCCATTTAAAAAGCGGATTAACATGATTTTGGTGAACCATCAATTTGGGCTTAATTCGGTTACTGCGATCAAAGCATACGGACGGAAGAAGGCTTTGTGCAGGAAGTGGCGGACCAAACTCCAGGTGGCGGGAGAGCCTATCCTATTTGACGAAATGGACATTACCGGTCTCGACGTCACCCATGCCGATCCATTGGTCATCAACCTCATCTTAGAGGAATACAAAATCTCAAGAATACTCATAGACACTGGAAGCTCGGTAGATTTGATTTTCAAAGAAACATTAGCCAAGATGGATATAGATCTCTCTCGTAAAGAAGGACCCCCTATACCCTTAACAGGCTTCACGAGTGAGACTTCCATGACGATTGAGACGATCAAATTACTTATGCATGCAACAAGATTATCGAGGATGATCGAATTCACAGTAATAGATCGACCAATGATATACAACGCGATCTTAGGAACACCCTGGATAAACGCAATAAGGGCAGTCTGCACCACTTATCACCAATGCGTCAAATTTCCCACTAAGGAGGGGATTAAAACGATAAGGGGAGGCAGAGGTCAATACGAGCGTGCAACCTAGCTGAACTCAAACTCAGAGAAAATACCTTATAGCAACTACAGATCGGGGAGCCAGCCACCCCAAATACGCTAAGCTATGAGGAACCTAAGCTAGACGAGGTAACATAATACTGCATCGGCCCAGATTTCCCTGAACGTTGCGTCGGGATGGCTCAAAGTTACGTAAAGACATAAAAAGACTTAATAAACTTCCTTAAAGAAAACAAAAAAACCTTTGCTTGGAACATGACAGACATGCCCAGAAAAAGTTTAGACATTATGTTCCACGAACTAAACGCCGACCCGATTTACAAACCGGTCAAGCAGAAAAAATGTAAGTTAGGTGTTGAGCAGGCTCAGGCAGTCCAAGATGAGGTAGAGAAATTTCTAGGCGCATGATCTATCACAGAGGTAAAATACCTAGATTGGATGGCAAACCCCATGGTGGCCAAGAAGAAGAGCGGGAAGTGGAGATTGTGCATCGACTTCACCAACCTGAACAAGGCATGCCCTAAGGACAGTTTTCCCCTACTGAACATAGACCAGCTGGTCGAAACTACAGCTGGTTATAAAATGCTATCATTCATGGACGCGTTCTTCGACTATAACCAGATACTCATGAAGAACGCGAGAGCTACTTACCAATGCCTGGTTAACAAGATGTTCTTAGAACAGCTGGGCAAGACGACATGCTTGTCAAATCCTACGACGAAGACGGTCACGTGGGCAACCTGCACGTCAATTTCCAGATATTAAACTCCTATGGAATGAAGCTGAACCCGACCAAATGTACATTCGCAGTGACCTCAGGAGAATTCATGGATATTTAGTGACCAAAAGAGGTATTGAAGCTAACCCCAAGCAAATCAACGCGATATTAAGAATATCATCGCCAAAAAACACAAGGGAAGTACAAAGACTAATAGGACGCATAGCGACCCTAACCCAGTTAATATCCAAGCAAATGATAAGTGTCTACCATTTTACAACCTCCTCAAGGGGAATAAGAAATTTATATGGAACGAATATTGCAAAAATGGCATTCAAAGATCTAAAGACCTACTTGATGACACCCCCGGTCCTATCCAAATCACACGAGGGAGAAACTATTCTTATACATCACAATATCATCGCACGCAATTAGCTCAGTCCTGGTACGTATGGAGCTTGGTAACCAAAAACCAATATTCTACCTCAGCAAGATCCTAGACGACGCGGAGACAAGATACCCAACGATAAAAAAATTAGCTCTGATAGTAATGCATTCATCAAAGAAATTACGATCCTACACTCAATCACACTCGATCGTCGTTTACTCTAACCAACCCCTGCGAAAGATCCTACACAGCCTTAACCAGTCGGGGAGACTTTCCATATGGGCAGTCGAGCTCAGCGAACATGATATAGAATTCAAAAGTAGAACTTGCGCAAAATCTCAAGTCCTCGCAGATTTCCTCATTGAACTACCCCTGCAATGGACACCACATCCGAGTACTCTGAAGCACGATAGTCCCTCTATGTCGAGGAGGAAATTTCTAAACACGGTTCAGGAGTAGGAATACCTTTGATCACCCCAACAGGGAAGATGATTGAACAGTCATTCCGGCTGAACTTCACAGCATCAAACAACCAATCTGAATATAAAGCAATGATGCATGCGCGTGGCAGCAACAATCAGGGCAAAATGGGTCAATGCCTATTGCGACTCCCAGCTGGTTGCGAACCAATTCAGCAGCGAATATGAAACAAGGGATGATTGAATGGAAGCGTACTTAGATGTGGTGAGAACACTCTCTAAAGAGTTCCTGGAATTCAACCTGATCAAAATTCCCAAAGGGGAAAATACACCCGCCGATGCCTTAGCCACCCTGGAATCAACCATAGATCCTCAAACGACTAGAGTCATACCAGTAGAAACCCTCGATAAACCCAACATCCCCGTGTCACAGACCACTTGCATCATACAAGAAATAATAGAAGAATATAACACAAAACCCAGAGGACGTCGAAGAAGACGAGGTCCCAATGAAAATAGACAAGGTCGAAGCGAAGATAGACTGGAGAGTCGAAATACTTGCATACATCACTGACGGGATATTATCGCCAAAGAAGTGGGACGCTAGGAAACTCAAAGCTAAAAGCGCAAGATGCACTAACTAGACGGGAACCTTTATAAATGGAGCGTATGAGGTCCATTAATAAAGTGCATTTTTGACCACGAAACAAGGAAAATTATAAGGGAGGTCCGCGACGGAGCGTGCGGCAACCACTCAGGTGGCAGAGCTTTGGCATTCAAAGTTAAACGATACGACTATTATTGGCCAATCATGATCACAGACTGCAAACAAAACACGCCCTGAAATGCGAAAATGCCAAAAACACGCACCATTGATCTACCAGCCTATTAAGGAGATACAGTCCATCATCGCGCCATATCCCTTTATGCGATGGTCCATGGACATAATTAGTCCCATGCAGAGGTCAAAACAGAAGCGTTTCCTACTCGTCTTAGCCGACTATTTTTCTAAATGGATAGAAGCCGAATCATTTGCCAAGGTTCAATATGAGAACGTAAAGTCCTTCATCTAGAAAAACATAAATTTTCACCACGGGATCACTTACGAAATACATACTAACAACGGTCTCCAGTTTACATCAGACATGTTCAAGGATTTTTCGTAAGAATGAGGATAAATCTCACCCACTTAACCCCATATTATCCACATGCTAACGGCCAGGCAGACGCCGCAAACAAAAAAATATTGGACAGGCTAAAAAAGAGAGTAGAAGCAAAAAAAAGGAAGGTGGGTTGAGGAATTAGAAGGAGTACTTTGGTCATATGATAAATAAGAATATTCAGTTCTTTGTCTAATCAAGTAATCTAAGACTACTTAAATGTCGATGTAGTACTTAGGTGTCAAATCCAAATCGGGAGCAATCAACACATTAAAACCTATGAGAATTTAATTAAGTCTAACGAAATAGGGGTTTTTGATTTAAAGCTAACATCCTAAATAAACATGAAACATAAAAGTCAACAAAAAGTCAAAGATATAAAAAGTCAACCAAATTAAACAAACACAATCCCTTGGTTAGGCCTCATTTAGCATTCAAAAGTTGGTTCAAGCATTTCATCGAACACTTTCCGGGAAATAAACTATTTATGATCTAGAAATGAATGATCAAGTGAAATCTAGCATTAACCACACATATTGAATGAAGATTTAGATAAACTAAGCCCTAAGCATCATATTCCAACACTTAATCACTCTAATCTCCCTAAGTCATTTGCTTAAGGAGACTACTCACTAATCATAGGTGAAACATCAAATCCCATGAAGGAATATGTTTACCCATGATCTTAAACAAGAAATAAGCAAGCAATTAAGCAAAGAAATGAAAGAGAACTAGATTAAAAACTCCAAATCAAAGGCTTACACAAGAGATAAAAGAGACTACAAAAGCTAAGAGAGAGAGTAAAACTAAGGATGGAAGATAAAAATTAGGATTCAAGATGGAGATCCCCCAAAATATGGAAGATGGAGACTAAAATTAGGTCTAAAGTGTATTTATAGTCTAAAAAAAGGATTTTAGGTTAAGTCTTGGTTAATGCTTGAAATGTTGACTTGATTTGTTTGATATAGCTTTTAGGAAAATTCCTCCATCTTTCCTAAATCTCCTTCGTTTCCTCCTGAATTTCCTTCGATTCTTCCTGAATTTCCTTCAGCTTTCCTGAATTATACTCAAAACTTCATTTGTTCCCCCTTTAAGCTCATTTGGTCCCAATCTTTAGTTTTCTACACTTTTAACACCTAAAATATGGGATGCAATGAAAATGCATACTATACAACCCTAGATGCAAGTAAATCTACCTAGAATGAAATAAAAACAAGAGGTAAAATTCATTAAAAACGCAATATATTAACTCCCACAAATTTATCATTTACTTGTCCTCAAGCAAGGAACAAAGGTGGAAGGAGAGGTTTGAAAGTGGAAATCTCAGAACCAAAAGATTAAGTTAAAGGCTAATGAACTAGCATCTCAAACATAATACATTATCAATGTCAAACTAGTATCACTACTCGTCGAATCATTCATGCATCTTCACTATCCATTATATTACTAGAAATAAGTGATCCACTTGTCTAGCTTAAGCTATCTTACTACATTAAATTTTAGATAGGTGAAGCATGCTCAAAAATTTAACCTAATGGTTTCAATTGGTTAGGTCGAAAAGATAATTCCAATGCATCAAAAGAAGGGTTGCACACAATAATTGGGTTATCATTCAAAGAGAGTGATTGAATTAACAAAATCTAAATGAGACAAAGGGCAATGAGGGGTACAACCTTCAACTTCCATTTCTAATCATTCTCCAAAAACCATGTCTTATTCCACTCATTCTTCAAAGGCTCTAACCATCTTTTTCAAATTTAAACTTTCTAAACCAACCATTCTTTCTTATGTTTCTCACTTAGGCTTTCATTTTCCTCCACTAAACTTATCATTATTCTCCATGTATTATTTTAATTTGCATGAGATCTTTTTATATCACTTGATAACTTAGGCTAACCTTTTCATTTTTGTAATTTTTCTCTAGCCTTCCTTTTTATTACATCTTAGAGCTTTTCTTTTCTTTAGAATTAGGGACTTCTTATTCAATTCACTTTCTAGTCTAGTGGAGATTTATTTTTCAAACTCATTATATTCTTTTCCTTTATTCTCCCAAACATCCTTTTTTGAAACTTATACCACTAAACTACTTCTACCCTTATCCAATTAGACAAGAATTATAACTAATCTTATGGCTAAATCTCCAAAACTGTTAATAACTTCCCAACATCCAACATTTCCAATCCTAAGTACCATTCCTAAATGCTAGATAATATCGTCAATCTAGCTAAATGGAAGTCGTCAATTGTCGCTCTTTATACTCTTGAGTTTTTTGTCGATCAATCACTAAAGAAAAAGAAAGTCACAAGTGTTCGGGTTAATAGGGTTTAAAGGTGGAGGAGGAAATCATTCTAAAAATGAGAATAACCGGTTTAGCCACAAGTGTTTAGGATTTTGGGTGACTAAACCGTTTTGAAAACAATTAAGCCTTGAAACACACCAAGATAACTATTGAGAAACCTAATTATCAATTCAAATTAAGTCCAAATATTTATAAAGACAACCTAAGCTAGCAAGCTTCGAGACTACACTAATAGATTTTCAAACTTCAAGATCTAACACATGAACTTCAAGACTTTTCAAGATTACAAGAAAGCTCAATCCAACATATCACACTTGAGATGCTAAATCAAAAGACTAGATCTTAGGCTTTACAATGTAATATCATCATTGGTTCCCTATGCAAATGAAACATAAGGAAAAAATTTTACATGAGACTAAATGCAATAATTTTA
This sequence comes from Iberis pinnata, assembly GCA_900406425.1. Classification (NCBI taxonomy): domain Eukaryota; kingdom Viridiplantae; phylum Streptophyta; class Magnoliopsida; order Brassicales; family Brassicaceae; genus Iberis; species Iberis pinnata. Next base: position 7,955 of record OVBE01003615.1, read on the forward strand.
AGATTTTTGTAAATTTTCAAATTTTTTTTTTTTTGATTTTTGAAAACCTTAACTATTAACAATGCATATGAGACTCCAAAAAAAACAAAATAGAACACAAAGTGAGATATGGTCCCTCCCCCAAACTTAAATCACACAGTCCCTGTGCGAAAAATATTTAGAGGAAGAACTGAAAATAAAAGAAATGAAAACAAATGCATGAATATTTACAAAGTGTGAAAGTGGTACCTCAATAATGAATTATTGTGGAATCAACCTTAGGCTTCTCTTTTGCAATTAATTTTCCATTCTCAGCCTTAGATGCCTTTAGCGGGAGAAAGAGAAGATGAAGAAAATTCAGTTTTGAAGCTTTCCCTCATTTCACGCGATTCAGGTTGGTTCAAGATTTCTTCCTCATTTTTTGAAATTTCTTCCCAAATTCGTCTTTATCTTTCCTGAATTCAGCACTATCAACACTTAAACATTTCCACAAGTCATCATACCCAAAAACAAACCAAAACAAACTCCAAAGACTAAAAACAACTTAAATTTAAAGGATATGTACAAGGATACCATGGGACTCCCTCCCAAGCGAGCTTGTTTAAAGTCCATAGGCTTGTTTAAAGTCTCTAGGCTTGACTTTCTTTTCTTCATCAAGATCGGCTGGGATTTGGGGGAATCGTAGGACCTCCTTTGTCAACTAACTTCCATGAAAAATCACTTGGAGACTTGGAATTCTTCTCATCATTCTTGAAACCAGTCTTACCATTGCTAGTTTATTCTAGACACTCAATGCAAAGAGCATCTCTTGTTTTCACCCAATAGTTTTGTCCATAAATGGTGGGTTTCTTATTAGTTCCTTTGATGTCATACCTTTGAGCATGGTTCTTCCCAATGTGGAGGTTAATCCTCCCTTTCTTGACATCGATTTTAGCTTCAATTGTGGCTAGGAAAGGTCTCCCTAAGATTAATGGGTCTTTTGGTTCTTCTTGCATTTCTATGATAACGAGTCTGTGATCACCTTAGCATCCCCTATCTTCACCAAGACATCTTCTAGTACTCCAACCGGAGTTTTCACGGACCTATCCACAAGCACCAAGGAGATTCCACAAGGTTCAAAAGAGGAATGACCAAGCTTCTTTGCAACCGATAGTGGCATAAGACTCACACTTGCTCCAAGGTCACATAAACTCTTCTCAAATCCAAGCGGTCCCAAATTACAAGGGAGAGTGAAACTTCCCGGATCTTCAAGCTTTTTAAGGATTTCCTCTTTAGGAATTTTTTCATCATTCTCATGCTTGAGCTTAATCATTCCTTGTATTTTATTTGGCTTGAGATTACTACATCAGTCAGAATCTGGGTAATTGGGCCATGAGAGACCTTCTTAAGTATTGCAAAAGAAAGGGCCTATTGATAAAGCTGGGCGGGGAGGCAATACTAGTTATCAGGTTAGAGAGAGGCCTGGCTTTTATTTAGTTTTTCCTTCATTTTAGCCTTCAAATTGTTGCTATAAAGAGGATTTGCCAGAAATGCATCGATGAGTGAGACGTTTTCTGGGATTTCCTTCTCAAATTGAGCTTTATACTTTTCCAATAGTTGTTGATTGACTCTACTTGGAAATGAAAGTTTAGGCACATAAGGTGGAGGTTCAAAGATTGGTTCCTCAACTTTGGAATTCCTCTCTTCACTAGCTACATTTCTTTCTTTTTGAGCATCTTCAATCGTTTCTTTGGGTTCCTTTTTCTCTACAACTTTGGAGTTCACCTTGTTTTTGGCAAGAATGACTACCCCTCCACCTAGTTTCTCATTGTCCTCAATGAGAATTTGTGGTGGTATTTCATTAACAATTCTTAGGTAGATAGCATTGACATACTCTTTGTGGTTTGAATCGGTTGACCCATTGGACGCTTTGAAGAAGAACTGAGTTTTGTTATTTGGTTATCAAGGACCTTTAGATGAGAGTATACACCTTCAAATTGGGCAACTTTAGTGTCTAAGGCTTTTAAATGAGAGGTAATGCCCTCAATATTGGCATGGAGATCATTCGTTTTGGCATTCATATCCTTCTTGAAGACACCAAACTCAATTGCATTCTTTCCTTGTCCCTCTATTATTTGTCTTAACAATTGATTGGTTTGATCACTAGAGCTAAATGTTGAAGAAATTCCTTGAGCGTGTTGTTGTTGATTGGTTGGCGGATTAAAGAAACTGGGAGGTTTGTTGTTGAAGAATTGTTGCTTTGGTTGAAATCCACCTTGATTGTTGAATTGAGGTTTAGGTTGAAAACCTCCTTGTTGTTGTGGCTTTGGAGGATATACTTGATATTGTGGGTTGGCCACATTTGTGTTGCGGTAAGAGAGACTTGGATGTTGTTGATAGTTGTTGTAATCCTGGTTGTAGCCTTGGTTACCAACATAGTTGAGCTCCTCTTGAGTAGCATCTTGTTGTGGTTGGTATTCCTCTTCAACATCACTTATAAAGTTAACCGCACCTTGTAGAGAAATGATGAATTTTTCCAACTTGTCTTCAAGTGATTTCATATCCTTCTTGTAGCTATCATCTCTACCACTTCCAACATCTCGAACCGTTCAGTCATAATCTTCTCCATAGTTGCTGTTACTTTAGGCAAGATTTTCGACAAGCACTAAACCATCGGCCTCAGTTTGGCCAAAGAAATTCCCTTGACTTTCAGTGTCCAACATCATCCTATACTTGGGTGAAAGACCTCTATATAAGGTACTGAGTAGGTTTTCATTGGAGAATCCAAGATATGGACATTGAATAGTGTAGATTTTGAATCGTTCCCAACCTTCACCAAATGACTCATTGCCTCTTTAAATAAAACCGGAGATCTCATTCTGAAGTCTAGCGGTTCTTGTAGTAGAGATGAACTTTGAGAGAAATGTCTTCTTACAACCATCCCAAGTCTCAACCGTTTTGCGAGGTAAATTCCTCTCCCAAGTGCGAGCTTTGTCTCTCAAAGAGAAGGGGAACAATCGTAACTTGAATGCGTCTTTGGTGACTCCATTGATCTTTACCAATGCGTTCTTGTTCTCTTTTACCCCTTGTGTGTTCTCTTTCAATTGCTCTTATGTCTTCAACTAGGGGTACAAGATTGGTTGATCCTCTACTTCTTAAGTACATGCACCTAAAGATGCATAGACAAAGAAAGTAAAGAAGTTAGTAATGAAATATAAATGAACTTAGTCCCAAACAAATTCCAAATTTTAATGGCTAATTGAATTCCCGAGTTGGCAAAGGCGCCAAATTGATAAACAAGATTTTTGGTGGATTCTTTGTCTAATCAAGTAATCTAAGACTACTTAAGTGTCAATGTAGTACTTAAGTGTCAAATCCAAATCGGGAGCAATCAACACATTAAAACCTATGAGAATTTAATTTAGTCTAAGCAAATATGGGGTTTTGATTTAAAGCTAACATTCTAAATAAACATGAAACATGAAAGTCAACAAAAAGTCAAATATATAAAAAGTCAACCAAATTAAACAAAGTCAACAAAGATTAAGGTTTAAACAAAGATTAAAAGCTAAGCAAATGGGTTTAGGTTATTGACTTAGGTGATCAAGTGAAGTCCTATGATGTTTAATACAATCATTCAATACTAATCCTTGGTCTAAGATTTCCAATTAAAGACTAATCCACTCACATGGTAATAATCATTTTTCTAATCATGCAACTTAAACAATCCCTTGAAAAGTTACACTCAAAGAAAGCATTAAAGTCTAATCCATACAACCACTAAACTAACTAACACAATCCCTTGGTTATGCCTCATTTAGCATTCAAAAGTTGGTTCAAGCATTTCATCGAACACCTTCTAGGAAATAAACTATTTATGATCTAGAAATGAATGTTCAAGTCAAATCTAGCATTAAACACACATATTGAAGGAAGATTTAAATAAACTAAGCCCTAAGCATCATATTCCAACACTTAATCACTCTAATCTCTCTAACCCATTTTCTTAAGGAGACTACTCACTAATCATAGGTGAAACATCAAATCCCATGAAGGAAATATGTTTACCCATGATCTTAAACAAAAAATAAGCAAGCAATTAAGCAAAAAAATGAAAGAGAACTAGATTAAAAACTCCAAATCAAAGGTTTACACAAGAGACAAAAGAGACTACAAAAGCTAAGGGAGAGAGTAAAAATAAGGATGGAAAATAAAAATTAGGATTCAAGATGGAGATCCCCCTAAATATGGAAGATGGAGACTAAAATTAGGTCTAAAGTGTATTTATAGTCTCAAAGAAAAAGGGTTTTAGGTTAAGTCTTGGTTAATGTTTGAAATGTTGACTTGGTTTGTTTGATACAACTTTTAGGAAAATTCCTCCATCTTTCCTAAATCTCCTTCGCTTCTTCCTGAATTTCCTTCGATTCTTCCTGAATTTCCTTCAGCTTTCGTGAATTATACTCAAAACTTCATTTGTTCCCCCTTTAAGCTCATTTGGTCCCAATCTTTAGTTTGCTCCACTTTCAACACCTAAAATATGGAATGCAATGCAAATGTATACTATACAACCCTAGATGCAAGTAAATCTACCTAGAATAAAATAAAAACAAGAGGTAAGATTCATTAAAAACGCAATATATCATAATATCGAACAACACCCAGGAGAGGGACCAACGACTACCCATTAGCCCTAGTGTACGGCACCAAGGCAGTCATTCCAGGTAGGACAGAAGAATTGATCCAGAGAAGGGAGCTGGCGCCTTAGAATACGGATCAAAACGACAAGATGCTCATAGATATAGCTGATACCATCGACAAAAAGAGGGACCAAGCGACCATAAGATTGCAAAATTATCACAACGCCGCAACACGTTTATATAATAAAAAATTAAATAACAAAGATTTGCTGAAGGAGAGCCGGTGTTGCGCAAATTTTTTCCCGCAAGTGCAGAGAAGAATGCAGGAAAGTTAGGAATCAGATGGGAAGGGCTGTACAAGATCTCAAAAAACAATTAAACTGGGAGTATATAAATTGGAAGACATATACGGGAACGTGGAAAAACACCCACGGATTGCTCAACACTTAAAAAATTTATACTGTTACGAACAAGCAAGTTATTTTCATCGCAATTTTGTTTTACGCTATTTCTACATCTAACTCAGTGAACTACGACCAAGGCTTGATCCCCATTTCAAGGGTACGTAGGCAACTCTGTTTAGGGAGTTCAGCTATGTTTATAAATAAAATTATCATATCCACTGATTTCTCCTCTAAATGTTTCTCGAAAAATGGGGGAGACGTATTCGTTCTTCACTCCCTGACCCAGCCCGCCCTATCATTTCTTCTAAATTTTTCTTGAAAAATGGGGGAGAAGTATTCGTTCTTCACTCCCTGACCTAGCTTTCCCTATCCTTCTAAATTTTTCTCGAAAAATGGAGGAGACGTATTCATTCTTCACTCCATGACCCAACCCTCCCTATCCTTTCCTCTAAATTTTTCTCGACATATGGGAAAGACGTATTCGTTCTTCACTCTTTATCCTAGCTCACCCCATCTTTTCCTCTAAATTTTTCATGCAAAATCGGGGAGACTTACTTGACCTTTAACATAAAACTCCGCAACTAAGGGCTACTCACAAACCAACCAGATAAGATCGGAAAAAAAAAGATGACTACCCAATACCACTACCTAGGATTCGGAACACCTGAGGGCTCCCGATATTCACTAATCATCCACTACGCTTTCAATCACTTCCGCCTACTTCTCTACCAATATCCAGGCGGAAGCGAGGGGAGAATACCATACTGTACCCAACATATCTAACAAGTCGGTAAGATCATCCAAACCCTCATTTGTTCCTTTTTCCATAATTTAATGCGTAGAACGTAAGTAACTATCCACTCATATTACATTGTGTGATCTAGCCAGTCATACAATACATCGCACACCCCCAGTGGGTATTAACTTGAGCAACCCTCAGGTGTGATCGCTAAAGCCGAGCCCCGTCTCGCAATAATGCATTGAAATGATCACAAACGTTCTTAAAGTTGAAATATTCGTCTCCTTATAACATTCGATCTCTCGAATAAGTATGCCACTTTATGACAACAAATATGATTGTAAAACATGCAATCATCACCGCGTATTCGAACAATACCATTCAAGCTAAATGACACCTACGTAAACTCGAAACTAACCTAACACGAACAATGCATTTACAAACACGAACAATGCATTTCAAAATCGATTGACTCAAAAGGAAGAGCAAACCATATGCGTAAAAGACATAAATCCAAATATCATACTACTGAATAAGAATAAGCTCGGGTAATAGCCTCCCCATGCGGTCAAGTTCAAAAGAAATTAAAGAGAGTGGTGAAAGCCTTCCCAGGCAGCCATGTTCAGAATTAAATAAACTTAAAGGAAAATAAAAGGTGCATGAAAGGAAGACGCCATGAACAGTCACTTCGTCGCGTCTAGACTGTCATCCCCACCCTTAAGGGCTTCTTTCCTCGCCATGATCACGGCCTCTCCTATGCGAATCGCGACCTCAATCGCCTTATCCAGCACTCCCCCTGTGTTTCGATCGGCCTCTTTAGTGGAAACATTTTTTGTGGTCTCCTCAGCTAGGGCCACGTCCTTCTCAGCCTCAACGGCAGCCTCCTCAGCTGTATTAAAAGTTGGAAGGTTAGTACAATAAGGGTTGATTACACCGGTAATAATTGGATCATAAAATTCTCCAGGTTGGTCACTTAGGTCGGACCCGGTCGGCGATGCTACCCAATCTTTTTCAATATTTAGATCTTTGAAATCAAGCATCCTCAACTCCTCAAAAAAAACCACCTGATCCGCCTCAAGTTCCCTCTTCTTAGATTCCAGCGTGGATTCCCCCGGAGCAAGCTGTTAATCAACTCCAGGTTCCCTTTGATTTTTTCTACTTGCACCAGCTTTTCTTGATTCACCCATTCACTAAAAACCTTCCTTTTTACCCAATCCATCCTCCTCGTAAACCTTTCGTTTAACTCATTATCTTTATCTTTCACCTTATGTACTATATGTTTTTCCATCTCTGCGAGAATTGCGTCTAGTTCTCTAGCCAGTTTTCCCACCTCATCCGGCAGCCTCCGCTTGGTCCTGTCATGACGGATCACCTCCTTAGTCACCCGCTCAGCATCTTTCTTCCTCAAATCCTCAAGCTCTGAAACTCGCCCCTCAGCCTGCTATTATCCTCGGTCAGCATCTCCACCCTTCCCACAACACCTTTTAGTTCGACGATAGCTTTTTTGGCCCGGGTTGTGGCATCGACAATCAACTCCACACCCGAGTTCTTTTTCGCATTCCAAAGCTCGTCGTCCAGAATTCCCACAAGGCGGTTAGCTAAAGCTACAGTCTGCACATACCAAAATTTTTACATTAATCCCCAAACAGATTCCACCACCATCAAGGCCACATATAAATATTTGTACCTCGGTTTGGGAGCGAGCCCACTCAGCATATTCTTGCTGCACCGAGAGCGACCGATGATCATACATCTTGGTTCCACCCCACCGGAGTTTGGACGTCAACTTAGCACAGAGATCCCCATCTTCTACAATGGAGGACTGGTGTAGCCAGGTGAAACTGAAAAAAGATCCACCAAAATTATGAGCCTCGACAGGTGACGACTCCTGAATCCGAGGTTTCTTTTCCACCAAGGATCTAGGTGGCGGGAGCTACGAAGAATCATAAGAGGAAGAAGAGCATTTTTCCCAGAACTCGCAGCTTTTTCCTGGCGAGAATCACCGTGCGACGAGTCAGAGATCTTAATCATATCCACATCCATCTAAATGCGATCCCTTGGCATCTGAACTTCCTGCATAGCACCTAGGTTCACTGAGCCGGATGCACCCTGGGAAACTTTGCTTTTGCGTGCTTCACGATAGGGTTTTGGATTGTTCATTGCAACAGACGGATACAGAGATGGAGTGTCTGCAGGAAGCTAGTCAGCAAATCGCAGAATTTCAAGCAAATGAAACAATCCAGTTCGGAAACTTACTTGATGGCGACTCATAAAGTGGCGCTAACGGGAGCCAACTGCGAGAAACTCTCTCTCCGTCAAAGGTGCTTTAACTGTTTAACATATTTTTCTAAGAGATTCCAATTCTTCAAGTACTTTGAAGAAGGATCCTCAACCTGGACCAAATGCGGGACTGAAAGAAAACCAAAAACTAAAAGTTAATTTTACCAGTAAATCAACATACCCAGTGAAATGAAGCAAACATAGAAGTAACGATTCAACATCAGCCCTGAGAAAAAAAAGAAACGAGTCAGAATTTTGAAGTGATCCACACCAATCCCTTTACTCCACCAAGTTTGCAAATCGCCAGGACTTTTCGTCCCGAAATATAGATGGTTGATTTCCAAGAAAAAAAAGAATCGATCCCAATTAGTTTCGTCCTTGCTAGTTTTCCCAGTTGTAAACCCCTGGTTAGGTTTATTCACGAGATACCACAAACCACCCTTCAGGCCTCTTCAAGCATGCCATAGCCCAGCTCGAATCCATTTTCGTGTGCTTGAATGATCAGGAAGATTCCATGTTAAAATCCCTTTCGCATCAACTTGCTCAGAGCCATTTCCCAGCGGTGCATATATCAGACTAGCAATTCAGAAAGCGAGAAACAAAACCCACACATTTTGAAAAAAAACTCATAGCCTGTATTGAAACCAGGCAGACGAGAATCTGGGAACTGCCCAGGCTCGGGAATAAGAAACCTGATTTCAGATTGGAAATCAAACTGTTCCCAAATCACCGCCATTGAAGCAGCAGTTGATAGAGAATCAGAGTAGGCCATAATTTATGGAGCTGCTACTGCCCTTGACCTCTTATTAGAAACCGTAGGAGTTCCGACGCTAGCACTGGACGCAGCGCGCGATGAAGAGCTTTTGCTTCGGAAATGAAGCACAAGGTAACTTACCATAGTTGAAAGGTCTGGACGAAAGAGAAATTAAAGAAGAAGAGAAGGTGATGGAGAGAATAAGAGAAAATCAAAAGGAATCTGAAGGGGTAGAGACATAAATTTTGAGAGAGGAGTCGTAAACCATAACATGAATTAAAAGAAATAAGAAGCAAAATAACTTTACATTGTCGCATGAAGGAGAAAGAGACGACGGTTGAAAAAAAAGTGGGTGATGACGGTTCCAAACAGTTGAGGAGAGAGGGAAAGTAATGATAACTTCCTCGAGAATGATAACAGCCTCTTGTTGGCACGCTGATATTTTTGAATTTCAAATTTGAGGTAATGGCCGCTTAGAAATAGGGATAACACTGTTGGGATTTCCTTCTATCAAGTCTAAAATAAATTAAATCAAATCTAAACAGCCAAATCAGAAACAAACTGCTAAATCGTCAAGGGCAATCAAATCTCAACTAATTGGAACAAGTGATCTACCTCCACAACAGTGAATATATCATTTATCCGACTAAGGAAGAATCAGTAGGACTTCAAATCCTCCTGGTTATCTACCATCTGAGTCCTAGAAGGTCACCCAACTCACCAAACTCGTTGGAAGACCTGTGGGCAAATCTGTTGGTGTCGAAACTCCCTTAGTAGGATTTTGTCTGAGCTGGTAAGTAACTTTATGTGGCTAAGCATGTATAAGTTTCAGGAATATTTGCCGAGAGATTTTTCACGCCTGACTACGATGATATGGCAACGTAGTATCCAACACGTAGCTAGACCCAGATCGGTATGGACGCAGGCCGAACGAGCGAAGACCAAGTCAAAGTGGTTCCTTACTTCCAGGGATACGACAAGATAGCAGGAACAGAGAGGCGAGATCATAACATGAAGATCGGAACAGATTCAGTTGGGTCCAGAGACCGACCTGAGAGGTATAAATAGAGAGAAGAACAAAAGGAGCATGATTTTCTTACCCTTTTTCTAACATATTCATATAAACCCTTGTAATACAAATTCTAATAGCGTTCTCGATATTCAATCAATAAGAGTCTCTCTTATATCAATTTAAGTTGTGGTTTTTCTTCTTATTAAAACGAAAATCATCGAACTCCTTATTGTGACTGAGTTAACAAATTAGTTTTGTGGATTTCAATGTCCACAGTATGGTTCATATTTTGAGTTTAGGGTTTATATTTAGGGGTTTAAGGTTCATATTTAGAGTTTATATTTAGGGGTTTAGGGTTTATATTTTCAAGTTCAAGGTTTATATTTTAGAGTTTAAGGTATATACATTTGTGTTTAAGGTTTATATTTTGTGTTTAGGGTTTAAAATTTATAGTTTGATTTTAGGGTAATATTGATTATTAATTACTATTCACTATTTTTTAAAATATAATTCCATTTTTAAAAATTTTAATATTTTTATATGTAGAAAAATATGTGTATTTTAAGTAAGTTTTTGTTATTTGATTATTTTGTAGTTAAATGGTTAATTTGTAAAAAAAGTAAAGAAGATGAAAATTGATAAGTAAAATAAAATAATAAAAAAAGAAAACGAGAGAAGGAGAGAGAAAATGTGTAACCGAGATAATAGTGGTATATTATATTCTCAAAACAAATATTATACACCATCGGTTAGATCTTTAATATTTGGTCTATTATTCAATTTCTAGCTAATTAACTCCTAACGGAATACCATCAAATAATACGAAAATAATTTAATATTCTGAAAATACCATACACCTATTATTCTAAAAAATCATATAAAATTGAATTTCAAAGTTTTAAAATATAAATTTTAAGTCTTGGTTCCTTAACTAAAGTATAGGGTTTAATTTTGAAGAGTGTAGGTTTAGTTTGAAGTTTTAAAGTTATTTCAAATTGGAAAATTTCCATTTTAATACATCAACAGTATTTCATTTACCCTTTAATACACGAACTAATTGAACACTTAACTTAATACACTAACTAATTATTATTCTACTTTAATACACAAATTATCAAACAACCCATTTTACATGGCTCGGGTTACTTCCCGTTAGGCATCGTTAATTCTTTAATTGATAAAACATCCAAAATAAAAATTAAACATTATAATAGAAATACTTTTAGAAATCCCCAACAAAATGAAATAGTAGAGAAGATAAACAAATAATAAACAAGCATGCTAGAAGCAGAGAGATATATTATGGATTACCTCAAAACGTCCATGCATAGGGGTGGGCAAATGGGAATTTGGGACGGGAATTTTCGGGAATGAGAACGGGACGGGAATTTGGGAACAAAAATATATGTCCCATTTATGTCCCATTTCAAATTCGGGACGGAAACGGTATGGGACGGGACGGGAACGAGAATTCCAAAAAATATAACAAATAAACCAAATTTTTTTGTTCCTAAGCAGTTAGCTAATTTTCAACGACACACTAGTAACAACCACAAAAACCAACACGCCTCAAGTCCTTAAAGCACGCCCTTCGACAACTCCAATCCGCAGCTTATGGTGATATAAGCTCTAGAACTCGAGACGCCTACAATAATCTGTGTTTGGCACAAACTCAAGCTCTCCACAACCCCACGCCAGGGTCATTTGCTCAGGAGCGTTTAGCAGCATCTAGATGGCATGATTTGGCATTGGCGGAGGAGCAACATTTTCGCCAAAAGTCTCGGATCAATTGGTTAAAGCATGGCGACTTAAACACGGGTTTTTTCCATCGTGTGGCTAGCTCCAGGGCTGCTCGTAACTCCATCAAACGGCTAACGTCTTCCTCGGGAGAGATCCTCACTGACCCTCAAGCTATCAAATCTGAAGCTCTTAATCACTTCAAAAGCTTTCTCCAGCATGCCACGAGCATTGCACCCCTTCCACCTGATCTCTTGTCCGACCTCCTACCCTACCGTTGTCCGCCTGCTTCCGCCATGTCTTTGTGTAGATCAATCACAGCTGAGGAAATCCGAGATACTCTGTTTTCCATGCCTTCGAACAAAGCACCAGGTCCCGATGGCTATCCCTCGGAATTCTACAAGGCTGCTTGGCCGGTTATTGGTCCTGATTTCATTGTGGCTGTCCAATCTTTTTTCATGTATGGGTTTTTGCCTCGTGGAGTCAATGCTACTCTGATAGCTCTTATCCCTAAGGGGGACCACCCACAGACCATCAAGGACTATCGCCCTATCTCTTGCTGCAACATCCTCTACAAAGTCATCTCCAAAGTCCTTGCCAATCGTCTGAAGATTCTCTTACCTGAGTTCATTGCCCCCAAATCAAAGTGCCTTCGTTAAAGACCGCTTGCTCCTGGAGAATGTTCTTCTAGCTACTGAGCTTGTCAAGGATTATCACAAAGCGTCTATCTCTCCTCGTTGCACTTTAAAGTTCGATATTTCAAAAGCTTTTGACACTATTAACTAGGATTTCATTCTTTCTGTTTTGCAGGCTATGGATTTCCCATCTCAATTCATTCATTGGATACATTTATGCCTTTCTACAGCCACATTCTCGCTATCCATCAATGGTGATCCCGTTGGCTATTTCCCAAGTTCGCGAGGTATTCGACAAGGTTGTGCCCTTTCACCCTATCTCTACGTTATTGCAAATAACGTCCTCTCTAAACTCCTTGATATGGCCGCAAGTTGTGGCCAACTTGGCTTCCATCCCCAATGTCAATCCCTGTCTCTCACCCACCTTTGTTTTGCTGATGATATTCTAGTGTTTTGTGATGGACGACCATCCTCTTTAGCTAGCATTTTACAGGTTATGCGGACTTTCGGCATGGCGTCTGGCCTTCAGATTAATGTGCACAAGTCTTCAATCCTTCTCACCCAACAGCCCCATCCAGCGCTCCCGGGAATGGCAGCTACTCTCGGTCTACATCGACAAGAGTTGCCAATCCGCTACCTTGGTTTACCTTTGACGACTAAGCGACGTACTAGACTTGATTACCTACCTCTTATTGATAAAATCCGTTCGCGAATGTCTTCTTGGGCTATGAAACTTCTCTCTTTTGCAGGTCGACTACAACTGATTCAATCAGTGGTGGTTAGTACGGTCAACTTCTGGCAATCTGCATTTCGTCTTCCCAAGAGCTGCTTACAAGAAATCAATAGCTTGTGTAGCAACTTTTTATGGTCGGGTTCTCCAACCAATCACCATCAATCCAAGCTTGCCTGGCACGATGTTTGTAAGCCTCGATCCGCAGGCGGCTTGGGTATTCGCAGACTTGAAGACACATCCACTGTCTTCTCTCTATCACTCAACTGGCGGTTACACTCCACCAACACATCCCTTTGGGCAGATTGGATCAGACTTTACATGCTCCGGGGATCCACTTTCTGGGATCCTACACTACCCGAACGAGGATCATGGATATGGCGCAAGTTGATGAAGATCCGGCCTGTCGCTGCACCTTTTCTAACCACTCGCATCAATGATGGGAAATCTACCTCCTTTTGGTTCGAATGTTGGTCTTCATTGGGTGTTTTATTTGATTGTGCAGGTCCTTCAGGTTTCCGGGAACTCAATATTGGGCATAATGCTTGTGTAGCTGATGCAGCAACTCAGATTGGTTGGCGCTTACGACGTTCCAGGATTCCACATCTTCGCGACTTACGGGATGCGATTTTGACCCTACAACTTCCCCAACCATCTAGTGGTCCCGACCAGCCGCTATGGAAGCATGGACAGGATTATAAACCAACCTTCTCCTCTGCCTCAACATGTAAACAGCTAAGTTGTTCATACCCGACCCTTCCTTGGTCAAAATCGATTTGATTTTCTCAGGCCGTTCCACGCTATGCGTTCATCTCTTTGCTCGCTGTCCTTGACAGGTTATCTACAGGGGAAAGGATGCGTTGTTGGGGACATATACAACATTGTCCATTGTGTGGGGAAAGAGATGAGACTCGCGACCATCTCTTTTTCGCTTGCCCGTACTCTTACACGGTATGGACGAATTTAACATCAACCCTTCTTCACCGTCATCTCTCACCTGACTAGACAACCACCCTCCGCTCGCTTCGCCACCCTTCTCACCAGCGTTTAGACGTGATCGTGCTCAACATGTGCTTCAAAACCACCATTTACCATCTCTGGAGGGAGCGGAACAATCGCATCCACTCTCAACGGCCAACCCTACCATACACTCTTCGGAATCACATTCACCAAACCATCACCAACCGTATCACGAGCCTGGCATATGACTCGACATCTCCCCTTCACAATCTCCAAAAACGATGGCAACAAGCACCACGCTAGCTCATTATACTCGATCTACCAACTTTGCACAGTACGCATTTTTCCAATCCTTAGGTAGTACTTGTGTGCTTTGTACTCTTTTTCCTGCGTCTAGTTTTATCCCACAGGGTTTTCTAGATCCAGGTTTTAACGAGGCAAACACCGAGTACACCACTCCCTAAGGATTTCCATCTCTTTTTCTTACTGGTTTTAAACAGCTACTGGTTTTTCTCATCAGCTTCGATTGTAAATAAACTTTCTGTTCCTTGATTTATAAATTTAATATTTCATCAAAAAAAAACCAACACAATTATATATGTTTAAATAGCATCAAATTCAATTACTTCTGTTTTAAATAGCATCAATTATCGTGTCTTCTTGTAGAATTAGGAAAGATGAACTATTTTTCTGCCGTTTTTCTTAGAATCACAAAAATTAGGTAATTGTTAATAATATAATTAGATTTAATTTATAAAAATTTTAATTTTACTTAATAGTTATCCTATAAACATTAAAAAATAATAAATTAATATATTTATATTATATATATATATATATATATATATGTAAAATATAATTATACTATATATATATAATATATATATTTATAATCTTGTATATATGTCCCAAATGGGACGTCTGAAATTTTCGTTCCCGTCCTGTCCCGTCCCGTTCCCATTCGGGAAATAAAAAGATGTCCCATATGGGAATATATATTCTAATGGGATAGGAATTTCGGAACGAAACGGAACAGGACGGTACGGTACGGAACGGGACGGTACGGAACGGAACGAGAATTCTGCCCACCCCTATCCATGCATATGAAATCAATATTACAACCTTCTTAATGGAAACAAGGATAGTATGTTTCTTTGGATTTCACAATCCTATAAGAAGCTTTACATCTCTCTTTTCTGAATGTATTTGATTGCTTATCTTATGTTTCTATTGATAATAATGTGAGAAGTAAGCTCGATCCAAAATATAGATAGTGCTACTTTATTGGTTATGAGGATATCGAGTTGAGTTATCAGTTTTGGGATTATCAAAGCCGGAAGACCCTTCATAGTATAAGTGTTGTCTCAAAATGTGTTTTTTAAAGACAAGCTCAAAATTCAAAGAGCTAACTATTGTTGATTTGAAAATATTCTAGCTCAGAGATTTCAACGGGATAAAACAAAAACATAAAATCATATTCTTTAAAATTTTAAGCTGGACTTCTATGGAAGTCAATTAAATTTCCTGATTGAAATTAACACCAAAAATTGATCACCGAGTTCGGTTTCACCCTATGTCTCGGGATGGAATATGTGCCCATCAACTGCATCCATTAAACACCAAAAAATGTTACAAAGTATCAATCCCAATTTGCAAGAAACATATTGGGAAAGATTCAACAAATAGCCAAGATAAGATTCTTGCCTATTACAACCTTATAGAACTGATATCTATCTTGTGATCGCTAATGTCTTCTTTGTGACTTCTCAGGTGAATTCTTGATGCCTTAGCTCCTCTCCTTCAACTTGATCTTGCGTAGCTCATTTCACATTAGAATAAGAAGTCTTCGTTATACTCCTTATATAACCATCAACTTCATGAGACGGATTAACAAATCTATTTCTGGTCCATGGCCCAAGCCCAGTTTGCATCTGATTTGATATTGACTTAAACAATATATTGCAGGCCCAGGCATTAACCCTAACAATCTTCTCCTTGATGCCTTATGGTATTCATTATTCTCAGTCGACTTTGCCTTTTGAGATCCCTTAGGTGATTTTCAATCTCAGAAACAAACTTGCTGTTCTTCGTCTTCCATACTACCTCTCACGCTTCTGCATGTCTCCAGTAAGTACTCTAGAACTCATCCTCGTCCTGAATAACCTTCTGACTGATTTTACCGAGTGGGCTAACTCCTTTAGTTGATCCTCTTCGGGTTTTGACAACTCATAGACTTTACTCATGCTACTCAGAGAAGATAAGTCTCCCCACCTTCTCCGTTTTGATTCTACTTCCTTCAATCCTATTTACTTAGAATCGATCTCTCCCTGACTCTTTGTATTCCTCATGTATTGACTTTCTTTGATTTAAATCCCTCAGATTAATATCCAGAAGATGATGCTTTCAGTCTATAACATGTTTCAGACAACTTAGACAACAACCGAAAACAATCCAAACAAATCAGTATCTTCGCCCAGGTAATCAATTTGATCCTCTGACTTCAAGTAAAAATTTAAAATTATGTACCTCTTATAATAAAAAGCTAACACATTATACCTTTTATGATCAGAGATGTTTTTACTTACCAGGGCAAGCCCCGAAGCCTTCATCTTGCTATTCTTAGATAATTCGGTCCCTCCATAAACCGAGGACGAAGTAAGAAGTAAATCAGCTGGATTTTTCGAAGTATGTATTTTCTCAACAGTGATAAAACCAAATGCAATTGTATCCTTGATAAAATGATACTTAACATCTACATGTTTAGTACGCTCATGAAAAACTCCATTTTTAGCAAGACAAATTGCACTTTGTAAATCACAAAAAAACTTTAGGAGTTGAAATAGAAATCCTTAACTCTTTACAAATACCTCATAGCCATAAAGCTTCTTTGACAACTTTTGTCAAGGCTACATACTCAGCCTATGTTGTAGATAAGGTTACAATTTGTTGTAATCATGATCTCCAACTAATAGTGTTCCCTCTTATCTGAAATACATATCATGTAATTGACCTCCTCCTGTCTAAGTCTGCAGCAAAATCTGCATCTACATAACCAATAATGTCAAAATTTTCTCTTTTTTGTATAAGTTAGACTTTGCTCAATTAATCCCTGTCTGTAGCATAGAATCCATTTATTTCTTGCCAGTGAACTCTCCCAGGTTTACCCATAAACCTACTGACCAGACCCACTGCATAAGCAATGTCTGGTCGAGAACCTACCATGGCGTACATGAGACTCCTACAACACTTGCATAAGGGACTTTGTCCATTATTAGTGTTTTTTCTTCAGCCTCACTTTCACTCAAACTATTTAGTTTGAAATGGGTTCCTATTGAAGTAGTTACTGTCTTTGATCCAAACATATTAAATGTCTTTAGAACTTGAGTTAGGTATTTCTTCTGCGATAGGATTAGTGTTCCCGCCTTTCTGTCTCTTATGATGTCCATCCCTAAGATCTTGCTTGTTGGTCCCAAGTCTTTCATTTCTAAAGATTTCATCAGTCTAGTTTTTAAATCTTCAATTCTGTTCATATTCTTAGAAGCAACAAGCATACGATCAACATAAATTAACAAATAAACTTGATTTAGAACATTCGAACCTTTAATGTAGACACACGCATCATGCTCACACCTATGAAACTTATGATCCTGCATAGAACTGTCAAGTTTTTGTTCCACTATCTGGGACTTTATTTTAGACCATATAGAGATTTCTTAAGTAAACAAACTTTGCTTTCTTTTCCCTTTTGGATAAAACTTTTAGGTTGTTCCATGTATATTTCTTTATCTAGTACTCCATGTAGGAAAGCAATTTTCACATCTAATTGTTCTAATTCCATGTCGTGTTTGACCACTAATGAAAGTAGTAACCTGATAAAAATATGCTTAACTACATGAGCAATCACTTCTAAGTAATTTATACCTTCAACCTGTGAGAAACCTTTTGCCACCAATATCGTTTTATATCTAGGAAACTCAACCCCTAGAATTCCTTGTTTCTTCTTATAGATCCACTTACATCCAATTACTATGATGTTTGGTGGCCTGTCTACAAGTTCCCATGTTTCATTCTTTTGAGGAGATTCTATTTCCTCTTCCATTCCTTTTTTACAAAAGTTCCATTATTTGTTATTCTTGCTTCCTTGAACGATAGTGGCTCCTCCACATCTACAGAAGCTCACTACAAGAAAAGGTAGTATTGATAGCACTCCACGATAGCGCGAATTACTGGAGTGCTATCGTAGACGTTGCGAGGGTTGCCAACATTTTTAATAGCGGATAATAAGTGCTATTTTGAGATTTTATGAAGCGGTACCNAGCAATTTTTTTATTTTCTTCGAAACCCGTAATCAACGAAACTTCTTCACCTTCGGAGAAGCTGGAATTGGAATTTGATGGAGCTGTAGTCGCAATTTCGACGGAGATAAAATAGAGACTTACGGAAGTGGAAAGTTAATCGTTCAAATCGTATTCTTGAGAATCAGAGG
>OVBE01003616.1:0-26286 GCA_900406425.1 Iberis pinnata
CACTAAAGAACTCGAGAAAAACGAGGAAGTTAACGTCCAGTATATCCGCTCAAGCGAGAACCCAGCAGACCTTTTTACAAAGGCGCTTCCTACAACAATCTTTCGAAAGCATATCCAAAGCATTGTAATGCGTCATCTACGTGACCTATGAAGAGAAATTTATATCCATCATTTCCAGGGGGAGATTGTGGTACTGTACTCTTTTTCCCTCGTCATGGTTTTTATCCCACTAGGTTTTTCCATGATTAGGTTTTTAACGAGGCAGAACACAATCTCTTAATAGATGGATAATTAAGGGGGAGTATTATAATTATTATCCTTAACTTACTTCATGGAGAAATAATCCCTTTTACTTATTATTTATATTATCTTTCTTCATCTTGAAGAAATGTTGAAACACTATAAATAGAGTCCATGTGACTCATTTGTAAAACATGATTGATCACTTCTTGTTCTCCTGTATTGTCAAACATTCATAAGAAATCATTCTCCCCTTCTTCTCATACGAGTATATTATTAGATTAGGTCCCGCGTGATACGCGGGTATAAATAAATCATTTAGATTTAAATATGATAATCCGTGTTATTATATATTTTAGTCGACGTTAAAATTAAAATTTAGTTTTTATTAGTTATTTTAATCTCTAGTTTCTTTTTACATAATAGTTAAAACTAATATCAACATATGTTGCGGTTTTTAGATTTAAAAAAATATGAAAGTTACATTTTTTTCTCTTCAAATTTATACTATTAATCTTTTATATGTTATATACTTTTGTTATTTTAATCTTATAATTCATGTTAATTTACAAAATCAATATTTTTATTTTATTATTACATAGTTTCCATTTAACAGAAGAATAACTATTTTTGTTATTATATTATTTAGAAAGTTAATAAACTAACAATAAAAAATAAGAAATTTTTTATTAATTTAAAATAATACATTGACGCATGTCATAATCTTAACTAATAACGACATATGTCACGATCTCATAAATTATAATTTTTGCTTACGTATCGCATCCACATTAAACGCGTTCTGCTTTATATAATAAGATTTACAACATTTTGTGTTTTTTAAAATATAGAGATAGTTCACTTATCTTATTGTCTAGATTTATCCGCCAATCAACTGTGATTGACGAACATTTTTAAGTTATGTAATTACATCTTAGCCCTCAATGTATTCGTGCCCTCTTTTTCCTTTGAGTTCCGAGCCTGAACCCTAAAACACTTTCTTATTTTTTTTTCAACCCTCGATTCTCAGTTTCAAGGTACGAGATTTCGGCTTCAAGTTGCATCAAATTACTGTATCTCATAACCTATCGTTTTGTAGTTTTTTTTCATTCAGATTTGGCTAATTTTGCAGCATGACGAGGGTTTATGTCGGCAATTTGGACCCGCGGGTCTCCGAAAGGGAACTCGAGGATGAATTCAGGATTTTCGGCGTTCTTCGCAGGTAATGATTTCTCTGAGCTGTATACTTGTAGTCAGTTCTGTTTCTGGCCATACGTTTCCTGCGTATTTTGACTTTTTATCTCTTGAGAATATCGCAGTGTCTGGGTAGCTCGTAGGCCTCCCGGTTACGCTTTCCTCGAGTTCGATGACGAGAGGGATGCTTTGGATGCAATTAGGGCATTGGATGGTTAGTGTTCTTCTCACTACACATCTGATTATCCTTACTTCTGCATGCTTCATGTTACCTTAATTTTCATGTTAATGTGTTTTTCCACTTTGATCTTACGGGTATCTAAGATGGGTTTTTAGTATTACTCTTTGGTTATTGAAAAGGTAATTCTTTTATAATAAATGGGGCATATACTTCAGGAAAGAATGGGTGGCGTGTGGAGCTTTCTCACAAAGATAAGGGAGGTCGAGGAGGTGGAGGTGGTCGTCGTGGAGGTCTTGAGGACTCCAAATGCTACGAGTGCGGTGAACCTGGACATTTTGCTCGGGAGTGTCGCCGAGGTCGAGGCTATGGGAGGAATAGAAGTCCTAGCCCTCGCCGTCGTAGGAGTCCAAGTTATGGGTATTCACGAAGGTGAGTCATCCTTAAACAGTAGCTGATTTCAGTTTTTGAATTTTGATCCGTATCGCATAATCAAGTTTAGGTCTTAAAATTTATAAAGTACCAACTAAAAAGTAAAAACCCCTGGTGGATGAATCATACCTACCTATTATGAGCAGTTTTTGTTAGTCGTGAAATATGTCAAATTGTTCTTGCTAAGCCATCTTTATCGAGAGCTGTTGACAATGGAGGCTGTATAGGAAAGCTATGGGACTGTTTGTATCTCTTGTCAAAATTTCTTGTATCAGGAAGGGACTAGGTTGATGTTGGTGTAGGCAATTATGACATACATTCTTTGTTCCTGGATTCAATGTTTTTCAGGAGTATCAGTCCTCGTGGAAGAAGATCTCCTCCAAGGCGACGCAGTGTAACTCCACCTCGTCGTGGGCGAAGCTACAGCAGATCCCCACCGTATCGTGGTTCACGCCGTGATTCTCCTCGTCGCCGAGAGTCACCCTATGATCGACGTCCACCATATGCCAATGGGTAAGTTTACAGTTTCATCCCCATTTTTGCACTGTTATAACATATAAAGTATCCTTGTCAAGATATAGAATGGAGTCTCTTTCTCTATCTACTAGACACAACAACATTAGAATCTAGGTGACACAAAAGCTGTAACTCTGCTACGTTCAGTTTAAAGCTAGTTACGAAAATCAGAATGTAGGGTGTGTAGCTGGTCCCTGAGATTTCTAGTCTAAACAACTGCACTGCCACTTAATCTTCTCTGATTTACTTTTTTTGTTTTGTTTTAATCAGTGGCTTATTTATTTTGTGCCCTTTGCAGGGTGTGAAGCTGGTCCCTGAAGGAAAGAAGTGATGTGTGGTGCCCATTAGAATATTATCTGGCTATGCTATTAGTTTCCTAGGTTTGGTTGTTGAGCATGGACATGTCATGGTGTAATGGCGTCTTATTAAGACACTTTTGGATTTGAGATTCTCCTTGAAGCTGTTCTTCAACGGCTGTCTGACTTGTTGTCATTAATCTGAACTCCGGTAGATCATCTACCATTGGCTTTTACTGTCTTCAGCATGCTTGAACCCCCAAGGTCGTTTTCACACTTTCTTTGAGCACAGTATTACTTATACCATCCATATATACATTCCGTGTGCGCTTTCCTTATTATCTCATCAATGACGCATCTAAAAGTTTCAAGTGTTTTTGGTTCTTTTTTTTCCTTGTGAGGTAATGATTTACTGGGTAAGATACTGGAACCTCTTGGCAGCTGCGCTGCCTCTTACTCACCATACAGTACAACCTAGCTTTGTCATGAATCTGCATCATCACCTCAACCGTCATCAGCTAGATTTGCTTTGTTGTTACATAGTGAGACTTTTAGATAGCCCTTGCTTTTACTCATGCCCTTACCCTGATCTGCAACCAAGCTTCTAATGAGAAAGACGAAGCTGCTTCGTCTTCTTCTTCATCCCGTCCCTTTCCTGACCTTGCTCACTCTTCTTCGGTTCTCTCCTTGTTTGGTGATTGTAGATTTCAGCATTTTTGTAGATTTACCCTTTTGTGGATGCTCCTTTTTGTGTTGCTTCCGTGATTCTACATTTAAGTCAATGACTAGTTCTTCCGAGTCATCTCTTCATGTGGATGCTTTTCTTACTTGGAGACATCTAATTTTCCATTTAAAATTCTATCAATGTTCAACAATATACTTTCACTGGGGCTTATGTCAAATTAAGGTTTTTGCTCATTCTATCTGATGTAAACTATAAAATGAAAGAGTAATAGTTGTGCAATCAAATTTCTGGCGACCTGTGGAACATATAAGAAAGAGTAATAATATTCGAACGTTACATACGAGTACTCTGGTTAACACTTACAAATGGTTTACCGCACATAACAAAAACTGTGAACTTGTGATTGTCCTTGTAAATGGGAGGAGATGAGCACCAAATCAGTCCAAGCAACTCAATTTTAGGAAGGACTTAGGAGGGATATACAATCTAACCCAACTCCTTCTAGGAAGAACCCTTGGGACTGGTACTGACATCTGTCAAAATGTGTTGGAACAGAGTGGGATGTAACATGGGTTTAGTTGTTTCAGCTTGGTATGGAAAAGGACATGAGAAGCACGACCTTTGAGGATGCCATATTTATACTGCTAATGCAGTGAGAGGCTTGATTGGAAATAGTCTGTTTTACACTGGCCAATGATAATTGTAAAGGCAGTAAGCTTAAAGATTTCCCAGCTTTAACGCTAAAGCAACAACTAAAAAAAATCTTATAAATAGGAATTGCTACCGTGTGAATTGTGTGATGTGTAATGCTATAATGCTAAAAGAAGAAATGGTCATTATTGCAGCTCTTGTAGTGCTCGCAAAGTCACACACACATGATAAACGACAGAACATTCTAAATATAGTAAAAAAACTTTTATTTGATAAAGAAAAAGCCCAACGGCCATGCAGATTTTTCCCCTTTTCAATTAGCTTTTGACTCTATTACCTTCTTGGCAAAAGAAGGCAAGCAGAACGCCGCTGAATGAATCTGAAACCACAATAAACCAAACAAATGAGAACATACGTTACATATTTAGGAATTTTAGTTTTGTGTTTTTTTACCTCAGCGTTGTAAAACTTCAAGGGTCCATTTGATTTGCTGGAGCTCTCATTAATCGGGTTGACTGGGTGTTTGAAGTCAACATGAGGTCCTTCAGTTGAACAGAGCATAAATCCAATAACCCCACTGCAAGTTAAAACAGAGAAGACAAGCGTGAAATGATACACATCCATGTTAACTTCTAATCACAAAAGTTTGAGGAATTTGAATCTCGAAGGTCGCTAAACATGCCTAGGGTATGTTGGAACACTGGTCCATGCATAATTCACGGAACCCTTGAAGATCTCACGGCAATTGGAAACAATGTCTTCTATGATGTCCATGTGAAGCCACAAGCTTTCAGCTTGAGTACACACAACCCCACCAGGACGAAGAGCTCTAGCAACAGATTGGAAGAATGGTTTCTCAAAAAGCTCCTTTGCAGGACCTGACACATACCAGCATGCATAATTAAAGTTCAAGGCTGCTTTTTTTACTTGTTCAACATGATATAAACAGTTAATCAGACTTGATAATGCCAAATATGATAGTAGTATTAGTTAACTTACCGATTGGATCAGATGAGTCAACAATAACTGCATCATATGATCCTTCAGCAGCATTCTTCAGGAAAGCAACACCTGCAATGACCCACACATGTTAAACTTAACTAGTGTACATCATGCTTTGGAAAGAGAGATAAGACAAGTGGTACTGTACCATCGCCAATGACAAGGTTCACACGAGGATCCTCGTATCCAATTGCTACATTAGGGAAAAACTGCTTAGACACCTGAAGATTCCAAGTAGGTGGAAACAAATTACACTAAATACGCATCTGGACATTTGTCTATTCTAATAAAAAAGTCACTAATCAATAAAGAGATGCAGGAAGGGTGAAAATGTATGTGACCACTCACGTCAACGACCATTTTATCAATTTCACACATGTCGATCTGCTCAACAGAAGCATGGCGTGAAACTTCCCGCAGGACACCTCCATCTCCTCCACCAATGACCAATACCTATGGAAGAATCCAAAGGGAATCAGATCAAATCTGACGTTTTTAATTACTCTGCTTTACTAGAAACCAAAATTAAAATTACCCAGTTCTGAAACTTGAAAGCAAAAGCAAGTCTGAATGTAAGAAACTTAATTATCTACCTTTTGTCAAACAAGTCCCAAATAAAAATCTAGATGATGATCATCTTTAACCAATGTAGAAACAGTTTCTATCATAAAACCCCCATAAAGTTAGTTGAATACTCCAACTTTACCAAAAGAGAACATTGACAGTGTAACTTTTTAGCAGGCGAAGCCATCAAAGTTTGTACATGAAAAAAAGCAAAAAATGTTGATCATCTAGCTTTATCTAGTGGACATTCCTATCACCACCCTAGAGTGTAATCATTTATGCCAGCTCAAATAGTTTCTATACTCTTAGGAAACAAAAGGAACACTGGTTGTTCTATTTCTACAAAAGTGATAATTAAGTCATCCTACTTAAACGGATACAAAACCACACACACCACCCAAACGCACTAAAGGTCACTACTTTTGCAGACAGAGACAGTAATTTTATCAGGAAAAGCGATTGAGTTAAACTGGTACCTTCTTAGGGTTAGGGATAGAGCACAATGGAAGATGAGTGATCATTTCCTGATAGGCGCATTCATCTCTTTCCGTAAGTTGAATTACTCCATCCAAAACCAAAACCTTTCCATACGTCGCAGACTAAGACAGAAAAATGGAACTTCAATAAACTACATAAAACAGAGAGATGATGGTAGTTTAGCAACAGTGATTGTTTTTGTTACCTGGAAAACAATCACATCCTGGTAATCTGATTTTCCTTGGAACAAAATCTTCTCAACTTTCAAAGAGTGTGCCTCTCCTGCATCAAATCAAGTTTTAATTCAAAAGGAATTTCAAAATAATCAATGGTGAAAAACGAAAGCATTTTCAGGCTCTGATTATATAAAGAGAGTGAGAGGATTGAGGAAATGACCTGGCCACATGGGACTCATCTCAGAGAACCAGCCAGGAATCACAGAAGAGAAACACGCAGGCTCTTTGGTCTGATCGCCGTTAGCCGCCGGAGCGGAGTTATCAGTATCCATAGAAGCGGCGGCGGTGGCGGCGGAGTTATCATCATCATCTTCCCTAGGCCTCTTCAAATCAGTAGCAGAGGGTTCTTTGGGGTCCATGCTGATTAAGTTGGGGAAGGAAACAGAGAAATGAGAGAGAGGAATTAGGGTTTTTGTGAGGTGTGAACAAGTGAAGCGGAAGATATAAGAAGGAGAGATGCGAAACACTGTAAATATCATTAATTTAATTTAATTTATTCTAACGAGAAAATTGGGAGAATTATTGTGTGATGATAATACGATCTCTAACTTTATTTTTTTTGGCGTCGAATATTACGTTTTTTAAGCTTTTTAAACTTTTTGGCTTTTTATGTCTTTTACTTTATTCGTGACTAGAATGCTCACTCGCCTTTACCACCTTTACTTCACGCGCTAACTCACGTGCAATATTCTTCACTAGCTACGTGTTTTTCTTTTATATTTTAAATTAGATATTTTTAAAGTTAACGAATTTTGGGCTTCAAAAGATACAAATCTCTTTATGAGCCTTGGACTCTAATAGCTAATAAGGCTAAAATCCACAAGTTGGAAGATTATCTTAAAATCAAAGAGATTTCATTGGTACGACTTAGCCAAAATAGAATCCATCATAATTATTCAACTAGTAGAATTTCTACGGGTCTCTCTACAAATTTAGACGCAAACACTTATTCAATCATTGATTTTAAATAGATTTTTTTGAATTTAAAATCATCAAAATTTAAAAGTCTATTAGATTTGTTTGCAGAGATTTTTAAATATCTGTAAAATTTTAAAATTCAGTTTGAAATATTTTACTTTTTTAATTCAGTTGGAAATTTTAAATTTTAAAAATTTTAAATTCAGTTGAATTTAAATAAATTTTTTAAAATATTTAAAAAATTGGAAATTTTAAATATCTGTAATTTATTTTAAATAAATAATTAAAAAAATAAATATAAAATTTAAAATTCAGTTGGAAATATTTTAGAAATTTCTGCTGTTTATTTTGGATTTGATATCCATATATATGGGTTGACTTCACTAACCCCTTTAACTTTGTTTATCCAATTTATTTCTCCTAAACTTTGGAGCTTTATAATTTTTCACATGAACTTAGACTGCTCCTTACCCGCCTCCCTCAACTTTTCTCATCCAATCTTTTTCTCCTTGAACTTTGGAGCACCTTAATTTCCCACATGAAATTAGATTGCTCTTTATACTACACCCTCAACTATTCGTTCTCATCATTTTACCCCAAAAGCGATTTAAAACTCTGATTTGCGATTTAAATTATAAAAAGCGATAACATATCGTGTTTTGGTTTAACCAAATAAATCGTAAGTTAAAATAATTTTAATATTAAATGTTACGTTAAAATACTTTTAATATTACTTTTTAAGTAATACAAAAAGATATTTTAAAATCAGTTAAAGTAATAAATTAAATATTATCTTTTTTAATTTTAAAATTATGTATTTTAATTTATTATTTTAAATATTATAATATTGTAAAATATTTNATATTTTAAAATAAATTAAAATAATAAATCAAATATTCTACTTTTAATATTAAAAATATTTTAATTTAATTGATTATTTTAAGATATTATAATATTATAAATATTTTAAAACTAATTAAAATAACAAAATTAAATATTATATTTTTAATATTACATATACTTTAATTTAATTTATTATTTTAAAGTATTATAATATTATAAAATATTTAATTTATTGTTTTAATTGATTTTAAAAAAATTGTATTAGTTTAAAAGTAATATTAAAAATATTTTAACGTAAGATTTATTGGGTTAAACGAAAACGCGATTTGTTATTGTTTTTCATAATTTAAATCGAAAATTAATGTTCTAAATCGTTTAGGGGTAATTTGATGAGAACGAATAGTTGAGGGGGTCGAGTAAGGAGCAATCTAAGTTCATGTGAGAAATTAAGGAGCTCCAAAGTTCAGAGGGAAAAAGATTGTATGGACAAAGTTGAGGGGGGGGGGGGAAAAGGGGAAAATAAGTTTNGTTGAGGGGGAGAAAGATTGGATGGACAAAGTTGAGAGGGTCTAGTGAAGTCAACCTTATATTTATTAATAGAACTCCGCCACAAGTCATTTCAAATCCATTAAAATACAAAAAAGTTTTTAAAAATTTGTAGTTTGAATAACACTAGATTTTAAAATCTGATTTAAAATCTTTCATCGAATAACACTAGATTTCAAACTCTATTAATGAATGGATTTCAAATACTATAACCAATAACACTGGATTTTAAAATATAATTTAAAATCAACTATTGAATAACACTAGATTATAGATCAAATGGAGTTGATTTAAAATCCATCATTGAATAACACCTCTAAGATCATATGTAATAACTAACAAGACAAGTGATATAAACTTTTCTTAATAATTTAAGAAACTTAGGGTTGAATTAAGATCTGTGTATTTTAAATTAGGTATGATCAAAAATAATTCTCTTATTAACATATAGACCCTTATATATACAGAAAGAGTAGTGAGTGTATGGAAAGTGAATATTGACATAAAAACTATCTGGATTAATCATAGAGATATGACTATATCCTAATATCTCCCTCAATAGAAGTAGTAGTGATGAGACCAATCTTGTTGTACATATATTAGAATCTTGCTTGGTTGAGTGGTTTTGTTAGGACATCAGCTAGTTGATCGTTGGTGGATACATGTTAGAGGCGTAGTTACCGAGCTTGTACTTTTTGACGAACATAGTGATAGTCTAGTGCTAAATGTTTCATGAGGAGTGAAAAATAGGATTAGCACTAAGATATGTGACTCCTTTGTGGTCACAACAGATTGTTGGTGTGATGGTAATCCAGATTCCAAGTTCTCTTAAAAGTGAAAGAATCCATGAGAGTTCCGTTGTTGTCACGGAAATGGAGCGATATTTTGCTTCCGTTGAAGAGTGAGCAAGACCACCTTATTTTTTGGAAGACCATGCAATAGGGTGACTACCAAAGTAGACCAGGTACGCACCCGTTGACTTAAAATTTTTCTGATCTCCAGCCCAATCTACATCAGTAAAGACATGTATCAGTGGAGAGTTGTGAGCGAAGAAATAAATACCTTTATGCATTGTCCCCGCAAGATAGCAGAGTAATCGCTTGGCTGCATGCTAATGTTTGGAGGTAGGTCGATGCATAAATTGTCATATTATGTTGACAACAAAGTTGATGTCTGGCCGCGTGAGAAGAGGTACTGAAGGCTGCCGATGATGGTGCGACATTCCTTTGGTTGAGCAAGGAGATCGTTCGTGTGTAATGTGAGATGCGTAGAGGGACATAGTAGTTTTGGAACATGTTTTTCTTTGGCCATGTTTGTGCGGTGAAGTAGATCAACTATATAACGAGTCTGTGTGAGTAGGAGGCCTTGAGAAGCCCTTTGTACTTCAATACCTAGAAAGTAAAGTCATTAAGGTCTTTAAATGAGAAACAAGAGGAAAGAGAATCAATGAAGAGACGAAGTTTGTCGGGTTTGTTTTCGGTGATGATTAAGTCATTAACATAGACGAGCATGTAGAGAAGGGTGTCGTTTTGTTGTAGATGAAGAGAGAGTCATTAGCTAGGGAGTTGATGAAGCCATAGTGGTGAAGAAATGAGCGCATTTCATTATACCAAACCCAAGGTGCTTGTTTGAAATTGTAAATTTCCTTGTGAAGTTTGCATACAAAGAAAGATTTGTGAGGATCATGGAAACTAGGTGGTTGAGTCATATATACTTTGTCTTCTAGTGTTCCTTGTAAGAATGAGTTGTTGATATCTAGTTGATGAAGCGGCCAATTGCAAGAAACTGCAATGATAAGAACTTGGCGAATGGTAGCGGGCTTGACAATGGAACTAAATGTTTCCTTGCAATCAATGTCCGGTCTTTGATGAAATCTCTTTGCCACTAAGAGCGCTTTGAATCTATCCACTTCACCATTAGATTAACGTTTAATTGTAAAAATCCAGCGACAACAAACAAAATTAGAGGCATTAAGGTACAACCAAGGTATAAGTGGATTTGCATTGGAGTGAATTTATTTCATCCTGCATTGCTTTTCTCCGGCGAGGGTCTTGTAGTGTTTGTGCTATGGTTTTAGGTGGGCGTTCATGTATTTGTTGCACCACACTATGTAGGTTGAATTTGGTTGGTGCCATACAGTTTCGTGAGCTTTTGCGTGTAGAGACATGAAGTGGCAAGGAAGCACCCGAGAGTTGACTTGCTGTAGCTAGAACAGGTTGTGCCAAAGACTGATCAGCCTACATTATAGTTGAAGGTGGAAGTTGTGAACTGGATGATAATGCAAGAGCATGAGAGACATTGCTGCAGAAAAATGGTAGAGGATATGTTGAAGCAGTCAGTGTATTCAATGGAGGTAAGATAGGTGTGTGTGACTGTGACAGAGTTAGCGCTTGAAACTGAGCTGGTGCTATTGACGAAGTTGGTGCTGGAGTTGAAGTCGGATGATCAGGAGGAACGCAAATATGAGCTGGAAAAACAGAGGGTATAGCAGAGGCAGAGGATGTTCCTGAATATGCTGTATCACTAGAACTCAATATTATACATACAAGACTAAATGGAAAAATTGTCTCGTTGAAGATTACATGTCGACAGACATATACACGAGAGTTAGATATATCAAAGCAAATGTAAGCATTTTGAGAACTTGAGTAACCAAGAAACACACAAGGAGATAAACGAGTATCAACTTTATGAGAAGCATACAATTTCAACCAAGGAAAACATAAGCAACCAAAGACACAGAAATTTGTGATAATTGGGAGCAATGTTAAACAAAGCATGAAATTGTGATAAATTATCTAAAATAGCAGTAGGCATCCGATTAATCAAGTAAGTTGTTGTTGGAAAAACATCAGATAAATAGGTTCTAGGCATGGATGCAAGATAAAGTAAAGCAAGACCAGTTTCTACTATACTTCTATGGCGATGCTCAACAATCCCATTATGTCCCGGTATGTGAGGAGGGATAGTAAGATGAGAGATACCATGAGTAGATAAAAAAAGTTGAAAGACCCATATATTTATCACCATTATCATAATATAAAGTTTTAATCTTAAACTAAAACTTATGCTCAACAAGATTTTTAAATTTAACAAAAACATCATACACATGCGACTTCTTTTTCAAGGTATATAACCAACTATAGCGAGTAAAGTGATACAAAAATATGAAATAATGTTTATAACCATCAATCAAAATTATAGGCTAGGTCCACACATCAAAATACTACTTTAAGAGGATGAGAGGATTGAAGAGTCGAATCATAAAATAACAGTTTATGCATATTGATGGAACAAGCAACACAAGGTTTATTGATAAAAGTAGATGAAACATGAAGTTGAAAATGTGAAACAATCGTTTTTAAAACAGTAATAGGAGGATATCATATCCCAAAATGCCAATAAAGTAGACTAGTCTTGATAGTAGAAGCAAAAGTAAGAGAAGGAGGTTTAGACCTATGAACCGCCAGCCACTCATATGTGCCATCTTTAGGCTTGCCTTCCAGACGAAAAGCCCCCATTTTAAGGACTCTCACCTAGTAATAAGTAGGTGTAAATGTAACCAAAACACCATTAATTAGACACAATTGAAACACATAAATTAAGTTCTTAGATAGCGAAGGAATACACAAAATATTTTCAAAAAAGAAAGGTCTAGTGTAAGAAGGTGTAGAGAAAGAACCAGAATGTGTGATTGATAAGCCAGATCCATCGCCAAGTAAGACACCATTACCATCATTATAGGGATTGTGAAGAGAGAGAGATTGACCAAGTCTGAAGTCATATGATGGTTTGCACCAGAATCAATGAGCCATGCAGATGAATTATATAGGAGAGCCAGATTAGCACTTGGTTGCCATTGTTAGTTGAAGTTGGAGTTTTGCCATGGTTGAAGTTAAGGCTACCAGACCTTATAGGATTGCTGGGAACTCCTAATGTAATTGTATTCAGTGCAATACTTAGCGTTATGGTCTTGTACGCCACAAAGTTGATAGTGACCAAGATATTGTCTTAGACCCGAGTTGTTGTTGTTGAATGCAGTTCGGGGGTGATGATGCTGGTATGAGTTGTCTCGAGTCTGGTTTTGATGTGTGGAGTGAGGACATTGTGTCTGATCCGGACACCAATTATGTCCATGTCTTGTTTCCACAACATTGGCCACGACCGGTGTAATTGGAGATGTCTCGGTGCATAAGATCATTGCTTCTCCGTTTAGAATACGCTCATGAAGTTTTACGTAGATAATGGAAGTGTCATGACCATTAATAGCATCAATCTCATGCTTATAGTCCTCTGGTAGTCCTATCAAAACCTGTTTAATAAAATCTTCAGTATCCAGAGGGTTACCAAGTAAAGATGAATCATCAACCTTTGATTTCATCAATCATAGGTACTCAACAATAGTTATTGTGACTTTAACACAACTTGGATGTGGAACTTAAGCTGTCTGATATGTCCCCTTGATGGCTTCCCGAAAATAGTGGATAAGAGTTGCCAAGTTTCAGCCGATGTTGTTGCGGTTGAGACAATCGATTGAACCGTAGAAGAGATGGCTTTGATAAGAGCATTGAAAAAGAGCCAATCTTGTCTGGTCCAGGCTAGATACGCATGATTTTCAACAGTGGCCCCATCAACAGTTATCGTAGGTGAATGAGCTTAATCGTATTCTATGAGAAACAGATGAAGCCCATGACCTTCAAGTAAGGCACGAGTTTGTTTGCTCAACATCATGTAATTCACCGAGGTAAGTTTTGTTACATTGAACATGTTGATGGAAAGGAGGGTGCCTTCAAGATTCTTAGTGTTGAACATTGATGTGTGATCCACCATAATAATATTGTGATTCGGCATTGTTGCAAAAACATATTATTGAAACTTACAAAATTAAAGAAAACATATAACCAAGTAATATAGAAACAAAGAAAAAGAAAAAAAAATAGGAAAAAGGAGAGAGAGAATATATTAAGAAAAAAACGACGATCCAAAAAGAAAGAGAGGAGAGAAGTATGTCAAAGAGAATTCGGCTGCTATAATACCATATTATGCATGATGAAAGGTAATTTTCTTATTAACATATAGAACCTTGTATATATAAAGAGAGTAGTGAGTGTATGGAAAGTGAATATTGACATAAAGACTAATTGAGTAATCATAGAGATATGAATATATCTTAATATTTTAGCTTTGCTTTGGAGATTTTTTCGGCATTCGTCTTATGTTCGTTGAAGTGGGAGTCATGTATTGAGCATTGATAGTTTTTCTTCAATTTTTTTTAGTTGTTGGTTTTAATATCTT
Source organism: Iberis pinnata (assembly GCA_900406425.1). Classification (NCBI taxonomy): domain Eukaryota; kingdom Viridiplantae; phylum Streptophyta; class Magnoliopsida; order Brassicales; family Brassicaceae; genus Iberis; species Iberis pinnata. The sequence goes on from OVBE01003616.1 coordinate 14,074, forward strand.
ATTTTGGTTCCCGGTATGTCAGCCATTGACACCCGATATTTTGGCCATTGAATCCCGGTATGTCGAGCTTTGACTCCCGAATTCTTGGGCTTACTTAACCAAAATATGTGGATTTTGTATCTTTCCTGGTTTTAATCTGCTTTAGTAGACGACTGTAAAATTAAGATATGTGTTAGTTTTTCAAAGTGTCACATCATTTTTGATAAATCAATAGAAATGATTGAGTAAAATTTCATTTAAGACAACTTAATCTATAATATAAATCAACAAATAGATTATCATCAAGTATAGATCATTGAACCGCTACCACTTAGTTTTTTGTCAACATTTAGACCACAAAATGCCGGTCCAATAGACAATTCTTCCACTGTAGTAGAGCGAAAATTCTACCGGATGGAATAGTGGTACTTGACTCATGTGAATTTATAAATGTCACTAGACCAATGTTACATCTCCTACTACCACTTGGTTAGTTATATTACTTTTAACATCAAATTATTAAAAACAACTCATATATACATTAAGCATGCACATTCGAATAAAGTATTATTTTCAATGATTTGATCAGAGATAGTACTATGGCCTTATCATCTCGTTGTAGCACTCAACATCAGGAGGAAATTATTTATATATTGGACCTTTTAACTTCAAGTTCAATTTTCCTAGGTTTAAAATCCATTTCAATTTAAAATTAATCTTTTAGTAATTTTTTTTTTAAAGTTTTTTCTATTTTTTTCGAGAATCTTTGTCCCAATGTATTCGCGTTTTCAATTGCGATGAAATTGTTTTTGGAATAAAAAAATGTTGAAGCATTCTAATGATATTTTGGTTTAGGTGCCAATCTCACAAGAATTTATTTTCGACCTCCATTCCAAAAAAATTCATGCTAATCAAATTTAGATTATGTTGATATTCTTATTGCAACTTCTTGAATCTTAACTAAAAAGAAAACTTGAAAATGCAAAAAAATTGATAACTCAACTCCCTTAGCGGTATTTATGGGATTGAGATTTGTAGGGACCGTAAAATCAGATTTAGTTATAAACCAAATTTAAAACGTTTAACGATCTTAAACCTGACGGAGTCGAGTCAAAACTCTTTCTTTAATTCTAAAAATTGTCCGTAGTAAGACGGTTTACCGCAATTTAAGAATCTCAGGATACAACCGTTCTATATCTTTAGTAAGCCTTGCTCTTACTAAAGCCTACCGACCTTAGTTTTTATGAATACTTCTGAGACTTTGGAACGGGGTATTATTGAAACAATGTTTGGAGACTTTTATTACAAGTTCTGAAAGCTCCTGAAAATCCTGAAAAATCTCCAAAATGCATGTATATGCAAATGCTAATGCAAAAATCCCTAAAAATCGCAAACTTGCCAATAACATCTATAAATTCAACATATGAACACCAAAAGACCTACAAAATGATGCTAAATGACTTCTAAAAATCATGAAAATACAAAGACATCAGTTTTCTTAAGTGGTTTCTTCCTTTCTCTAGTTTGCTCTGTTGTTTGATGCCTTCGTCGCTGCTCTCTGTCCATGCACTTGTCTCCACCGAAAAATCTGGCCCTCGCCGCCACCGATGTGGAGCCTCCATCGTTTCTCTATTTCCTTTGCTTTCACCGCCTCTGTTCACCACCGCTTCTGTCTCTACTCCTTCTTCGAAGTTGTTTCACGGCTGCCGCACTTTATCCCCTTGGTTAGTGTGGTTGATGATGAAACTCATTCTCGGGATAAAGGATGATGATTCTAAAGCCAAGGCAAGTTACAACCCCTCTGGTGTTGAAAATCTCAAACCTGTTTCTTTGAAACCACTATCGACTATGGCCTGCTCCTGGGCTGGTTTGTACGCAAGATGGGAATCTCTTACTACTGTGATGAACGGGGTTGTTTGGAGCTTTGTGGAGTCCTTGAAGTTAGGTAAAATCCGGATGAGTTTCCCTTGGTTCATAAATCTTCTTTGCCTCCGGAACGGTATTATCATAGGTCAAAGAAGCTTATGGATAGCAGAGACTTCCGTTATGCCAAATCTCATTAGGGATCTTACATTGATCAAGACTACAAAACCTCCACCATTATCATCAAGGCCTTGTTTCATAAGGTTTCAATCAAAGGTTATTGCCTTTTCACTTTACCCAAACCTCGCTAAAGATCTGGTGATTTCAAAAAATGGGTGCGGATCTCTTGTGGTTCAAGAGTGTTTTATCCTCTCAAGAGTGGTGAAACATCTCTTCGATGGGTTCGCCTCTGTAGTGAGATTTCAAGTCACTTCCTTCTTGCTCTGATGCGAGCCTTTACTGCCTTGTGCAATTATCACTCTCTAGTTCTTCGAAGTAGAATATCGGAGCAAGAGTTTTGCTTTACATCGTCGCTTAAACCCTCTTGCATTGGAGATTCAGTGTACTCTTATTATTTGATTAGTTCGGTGAATAGTATTTTCTTGTTCAGGTTTGGATTTCATGTTCGATTCTCTTTAGGTTATGCCTTCTTGGATATTTGGTTATCTAGACATAGTAAGGAGATAGAAGTATGCTCTTATATAGAGTGGATTATTAAACATGTGTTTCTGATTTTATTAGTGGAATTACCTCCATAATATAGGGGAGTTCATTTCCTTGTAGTTTCACTCATGTATTTAAAAGTAGATGTTTTCAGTCGGTACTATTGTGCTCCTATCTTACCTTATATTGAGGTCTTTATTAGATTTGTTCTAGTTAGTTCTAATGTTAAGAGTTTAGTCTCTTGTTGTAGGTTTTTCGTCTACTGTTTTGTAGATTAGGTGTGGATAGTGCAAGACACCAATGGAGTTGCCTTTACCCCTCCAAAGTTCGAGCTAATGGTTTGAATTCTTTGGAAAGCTAATGTTCTTTGGCTATTTGAAAGCAATAACTTATTTCGCCATCTAGAAACCAGATTCATTGTTCTTTCAATGTCTGGTGAAGACGCTATGACATGGTGTATGAACGAGAATATTCTCTTTGAATGTTGTGTGTGTCCCAATAGCATAGTCCTCGTCTTTCTCTTTATGGAAACTTTTTTCAACGAGTTGCGTAGTATCTACGGTGTTTTGTTATGTTCGATTGTCATTTGTATCTTCTTTTCCTTTATTCCTACTTTTAGTAGGTTTGCGAATGTTTTAGTTAAAGCTTTCTTGTTATTAGTAACATTTTTCTCCTTTTATGGAGTGTAAACTCTAGCTTTATAAAATATTTGGTTTGACAAAAAAATATTTACAAAGACCAATAGTTTTATTTTTATTTTTATTTTGAGCATATTCAATTCTTGAATCTAAAACATTAAAGATTTATTACTATCACATACATTAGTGTTTTCATGTATGTTTGTAATCCTCCTTATTTATGGTATGTCACATTTTGTAGAATAATTCTTGTCAGGTAAAAAAAATTTTAATGTTCAAGGAGGAGACCAAAGATATTAATAGTAAGATAAGTAATGAATGGTGTCATTAACTAGACGAGGAGAGATCATGATGATTAGTTTTGCCTTTTAAGAAAATGATCCAAATTAAGTCCAATAATATGCTTATGCTTATGTCTTTTCCCCCCAATCTTTGGTCAATAAACATACACATATCTTAAAAAAGGCTAATTAAATTGATAAAGTAGACTCTTAACCATATGATATCTGATTGCATCATCAGTTCAGTGGTTACAACTACTTTACGAGGATTTACTCAAAAATGGTCCTTACACAAGACACATGCATCGTTCCTTTGGCTACCTAATTAAGGATCGGTAGGGTATACGCATCATATTAACTTGAGGCGGTGAGAGATATGTATTAACCAAAGACGAAACACGTACTTACATTCAACTATTCAATGCTTGCTTGCTTGCTTAAGAGGGTGTGCCCTATCTATCTTATACTGTCACTGATTTGATTTTGTTTTCCACGGTTCAAAATGACTGCATCTGCTTGTATAGATCTTATTCAGATTTCGTTCATTTAATGGTGGAGAAACAGACACTGTACTAGCTAACCAGCGATGCAACGTAGGTGTATGATTTTGATTGGCTAGTAGTTTCCAAGAATAATTACGTAACATTGAACAACTTTATTCATCTATACTATTCTTGCTGAAAATTAAAGGCTCTTTCATTCTACAAAGAGGAAAAACCACCCAAATATGGAACAGAATCATTACTTACGTACTTGTGCAAATTGTTTTACGTTGTGTGTATGACAAATCGATTAGCTCATCAGTGTCATAAATGAGGTACCATGTGGAATGCACTCAATGGAAGGAGTACAAGTTTGTTGGCCGGTGGGAAGATAAGGGGTTTTTCGTCATTTTAAATATACTTCTTTTTTCAAATTCTATATAGTACGTAGTGTGACAAGAATTGGAGAGACACAAATCATATTCTACGTACGGTATAATGGCCTCAAAACCAGGAATCCTCACTGATTGGCCTTGGACACCCCTCGGGAGTTTCAAGGTCTCTTATCTTGTCTATTATAGTATCGTTTTGATTTGTTTTAATAATTTGAACCTCGCTTGCTGATACATATGTATGATTTTTGGATACTAATAAAGTACATCGTAGTAGCACCATGGGCAATCCACAGCATATACAGGTTTATTACGGATGATCCAGAGAAAATGGATCTTGGCTACACTCTCATATTCCCTTTCTTGCTCTTGAGAGTTTTGCACAATCAAGTCTGGATCTCTCTTTCACGTTACTATACATCCAAGGGAAAGAGACGCATCGTGGATAAAGGTATCGACTTTAATCAAGTCGATAGGGAGACTAACTGGTGCGTTTTTCTCCACTTCATTTCCCTAGCTAGCTAGCTATTGCTTTCCATTATGTATAATCTCTTCAACTTCCAAGTTAATGTGCAGGGATGACCAAATATTGTTCAATGGAGTGTTGTTTTATATAGGCATCTCGTTGTTGGCTAAAGCCAAGCAACTTCCCTTTTGGAGAACTGATGGAGTGTTGATGACTGCGTTGCTTCATGCCGGTCCGGTTGAGTTTCTCTATTATTGGCTGCATAAAGCTCTCCACCACCACTTTCTTTACTCTCGTTACCACTCTCATCACCACTCCTCCATCGTCACCGAGCCCATCACTTGTATACGTTTAACTCTAATTACTGATTTATTTACGTTTAACTGTAACGTCTTAATTAACTAAACTAGTGAGATTATATAATATGCATGCAGCGGTGATACATCCGTTTGCGGAGCACATAGCATACTTTATGCTATTTGCGATACCATTGCTAACGACGTTGCAAACGAAAACGGCGTCAATAGCGTCGTTCGCTGGATATTTAATATATATAGACTTCATGAACAACATGGGACACTGCAACTTCGAGCTCGTTCCCAAGTGGCTTTTCCACTTCTTTCCTCCTCTCAAGTTCATCTTCTACACTCCCTCGTAAGTAATTTTGCTTTCACTTTATAGGTCCGGTGTACGGGTAAATCTAAAATATTTAAATTTAAAAATGATAATCTATCTTATTATATAAACCGGAACGCGTTTAACGTGAGAGACACTTCAACAAAATTAAAATTAATAAGATGTTTATACAGACTTATACTTACGTAAATTTTCTTGCCATTGTTTGTAATTTTTGTTTAAATCTTATTTACCAAATCTTGCCCTCACTCTAGAAAACTTATTAGAGCATCTTCATTAAAAAAAACTTAAGTTTATATCTTAACTTACTTTTTATTTATTTTTATATTTAATTTTTTTGTTTAAAATCTTTTAAAATCTTAGAAACTAAATATTCTCCATTGGTGAGGAGCTCTTTAAATCTTAAAATAAAAATATCACCACATATTTTTTGATGAGAGAGAGTAGAATTAGTAGAAATAAAAATTAAAAACAAAAAAGAAATAAAACTTAAACTTAATCCAAGATACATTTCTTGTGGTTCAACTCTTTTTTCATTTAATTTTAATCAATATTAAAATAAGAAACTTATTAAGAAACCCTTTAAATACACCAATGAAAGTGCTCTTAGAGCATCATTAATGGGAGATACTTATTTAGAGTATCTTTAATCTTATTTACTAATATTTTTTTAATCAAGAATTTTTAAAAAAATAATAACAATAATAATAAAATTCTTCAACTAATTATTATGTGCCACCTGTCCTAAAATGAGCAAGGGTCGATGTTAGCAGCTCTCAACCAAGGAACGATTCTTTTTATTTTATTGTACTTTTGATTTTTTTTATTATTATTTTCTATTAAGAAACCAGCGATAATGCTGGTCTTATACTCCTACAATTTTACCCGAATCTCCAATAAATTTTAATTAATATTGTTATTTTCTTACCAGTGGCGAATAAACAATTTGAGTTTCAGGCACTAATCTAAAATTTATTATAGTTAAAGTAGATGACAAGACCTCGTTATTTGGTCGTCAAAATTCATGGACTACATATAAACTATATAGTATCTTTCGGCGCATACCTGGAATAATTGCACGCATTAATAGCGTAATTATTTACCCAAACATCCTTTGAAAACTAAGTTTATGGAGTTAAGAAATTCATTAGGTTGTATGTAGCAGGTGGTCCCTCTTAATTAAACTCTTAAACTTATTAACCATCTTAAAACATGTCATTTCAGGAATATATGTCTGTTATCATTAGTACAAGGTTACTCTAACAAAAAAGAGATAAAAGTTTTACTCCCTCATTATCCATATATAATAATATGCTTTTAGAAACTTATTTATATTAAAAATCTTGGCAAACTTTAAAATTATTAAATATTTATTATTTTAGGTAAAGAAATATAAAATTTCTAGCCAAAACATATACTATTTTCTTCTTTTTGTTGGATAATATATAAACTAATTATGAGAAATATTGTAGATACCACTCGTTGCACCACACGCAGTTTCGGACCAACTACTCCTTGTTCATGCCCTTTTATGATTACATCTACGGCACAATGGATCAAACCTCCGATACGTTGTACGAGAAATCTCTAGAGAGAGGAGAAGATAGAGTGGACGTGGTTCACCTAACTCACTTGACAACCCCTGAATCCATTTACCATTTGCGCATTGGCTTAGCTACATTTGCATCATACCCTTTCTCTTATAGATGGTTCATGCGACTTTTATGGCCTTTCACTTCCCTCTCCATGCTCTTTACTCTCTTCTATGCTCGCCTCTTTGTCGCTGAGACAAACTCTTTTAATAAGCTCAACTTACAGACTTGGATGATTCCAAGATATAATCTACAGGTTCTTATCATCTCCTGTGAGTTTATATGTATATCTATAGGTTTCTTTTGCTGACGCAATATGAGATGATTACATTGATGTATGCAGTACTTGTTGAAATGGAGGAGAGACGCAATCAACAATATGATTGAGAAAGCAATATTGGAGGCAGATACAAAAGGTGTGAAGGTGCTTAGCTTAGGTCTTATGAATCAGGGAGAGGAGCTTAACATGAATGGAGAAGTGTATATCCACAAGCATCCAAATTTGAAAGTGAGAGTGGTTGATGGTTCTAGATTAGCAGCAGCTGTTGTGATCAATAGTGTACCTAAATCAACTACAAGTATTGTAATTACAGGCAATCTCACAAAGGTTGCTTATACCATTGTCTCTACTCTTTGCCAAAGAGGTGTCAAGGTCTTTTGCTTTTTCTCCTCTGTTTTTACCTGTTTATTGTTACAATGTTCAATCATTCACTTATTACATTCAAGGCCGGTCTTAAAATTTTAAAGGTTGCAAACTAAAACAAAAAAAGAGAGAGTTAGATTTGCCTATTTCTCATAAAATGGACTATTTTCTTAACTGAAATTTTAAAACTATAAAAATGATTGCAAATTCATGCTTATTCTGTTTGGTTTCAGGATCAGTTCTGATTACATTTGAATGTTTGTTATCTGCAGGTGTCTACAATGCGCCTAGACGAGTATGAGAAATTAAGATCATGCATTCCACAAGAATGTAGAGACTGTTTGGTCCATTTAACCTCAGAAGCAATCTCATCAAACAAGGTAATTAAGTATATCAATTACACAACCAAAGAAGCAGAATAGGGAAAGAGCATAGATATTAAACTAACTAATGGATTTGGGTAAAGGTATGGTTAGTAGGAGAAGGAACAAGTAGAGAAGAGCAAGAAAAAGCTTCAAAAGGGACATTGTTCATACCATTCTCACAGTTCCCTCTCAAGCAGTTACGTAGAGATTGTGTATATCATACCACACCAGCACTTGTAGTTCCAAAGTCTATGGTGAATATCCACTCATGTGAGGTAAGTATTACACAGATCCACTAAGTTCATTTAGATGCAATCTTATTGGGTTTAGTGAAGTAAACATACATATAAATGCAGAATTGGTTACCAAGAAATGCGATGAGTGCAACTAGAGTGGCAGGCATATTACACGCCTTAGAAGGATGGGAAATGCATGAGTGTGGGAAATCTCTTCTTCTCTCGGATTTGGACCAAGTTTGGGAAGCTTGTCTCAGCCATGGATTTAAGCCTCTCATGCTTCCACAACCAAATTAATAACAAGGGATTTCATATATAGTGTTTGATTGTATGTTCATTATGTATGATCTATCCTTCCCCATTTAAACTATGAAACATTAAGCGTACACTATATATATAATGGGAGATCTTGAAAGTGTCTATTTAAAACTTTGTGAATATCAATATTAAGATGAAAAAAAGAAAACATTATTGAGTTATATACATCATTGAAGTGTAAATGAATGGTTTTTACTTGGTGTATAAAGAATCCATGAATAGTCTCTATAAGCAAGCAGTGGAAACTGAAGTGGATTGATTCAGCTCAAGGATTCTTCAATTTGATTCTGAGCTTTCTAGTAATATGTGATGCTTTTGAATGAACTGGCCGTTTCGTTTGTTCAGCTTCCACCCAGTTTATAACTTGGAGAATCAGAGACTGTGGTACTTTCTTAACATCTGCATCACCTTTGCCTTTACATTTCTTCATCCCTTTCTCCAATGCCTTTTCTATAAACTCCATAAACCAATTTGCAGCTTCCTTCTCTATCTCTTTCGCTAACCTCTCTGTGTTTTGTAACCCGGAAAGAGGACCTGCTGTTGGATTCTTGTTCTCATCGTTTGATCTCAATTTCTGCTGCTTCAAGGCAGTTGTTCTTCTCTTTGATACGGTTTTCTCTTGTTCAATAATAGAGTTGTGCTGAATCTCGTTAAGTATCAAAGATGATCCGTCTTCGGATTTGTTATCAGTAGCTAATGGTGCCATGGACGCGATTTCGTTCATGGTTTCAGATATCTGACTGTGATATTCCAAGAACTTCTCAAAACAAGCAGTCGGACAATCAGCTTTTGCAGTTTTGGTTAAATTTGCTAGTGTCCTGTAAACATCCACAACAACTGAATCACATTTCAATCCCACAAATCATATTATTAAACTGATCAATGAGAGATCCAGTTATGTCTACTTGAGATGACGAACGACTGTTTCTGTGGTTGTAGCTTCTTTTAATGCCTGAAGAGCTATCTTCTGAGCTGTCTCTCGTTGCTGCATAGCTTCCTGTTCAGAATATCGCCAAAACATTCTTAATTACATGTTTTCAATTAATCAAATTTATTGGCCAAGTCCAGATTTGTATAAAGGAAAATGAAATCACCTTGCTCAGTGTACTGAGCTTTCCTGCTAGACTCGAGCTTTTCTCATGTTTGTCCAGCTTATTGTGCTTAGATTCATACTTTGGTGAAGCCAATTTTGAGGTAGATTTTGGAGCTTCTCTTTCATCTTCAACCAAATCAGCTGTGTTTGCTCTTCTAGTGCCCAAATTTGGAGGCGGTGAGTTGCTTTTCTTTGCCTGCGAAATCAAGATATAAGACATTGTTAACTCTTTGGAAAAACCCCAAATGCTAATAAAGCCCAAGGAGAAACCTACAGAGGTTTTAAAAGGACTAAGAAGAACAGAAGAAACAGAGATCTTCGCAGTTTCTCTATCACAAACACTTTTGCTTCTCGGAAACTTCGAAGTCGGCGGTACAACACAGCTCTTCCTCATCATCGTAGCAGGACTCTCTCCTTTAAGATCCGACATTTTCCCTAAAACCCCTCCTCCATAAGAACACCTCACTCCGACTGGTGATCTCCCTCTAGTCATCATCACCGGAGACGCCGCCGTGAATCGCCCCGACGCAAGTCTGTGTTTGGCCGGAGTGCACTGGTCGAAATCCAAAGGCGCAGGCTTTAAGATGAACGGAGACGAAAGGTCGCTGTTTTGACCCCAAGAGCCTCTTCTAGGTCTGGAACCAGACTCCTTCTCAGTCTTTCCTCGTGTGCTAATCAATGGCTCGGGAGTTCCAAGAAGGGGATGCCTTCCCGGGATTGGCCTAGCGCCTTTGATGATGGGAACAGGGGTCCCAGGATCGAGCCGATCGACGTAAATGAATTGACCTAGCTGCATCTTGTTGCTGAGAACGACGTCGTCTTGATCGGAAGGAAGGCTGACGTAGATCGAGTGAGAAGAATCAGAGACTTTTATGAAGAAGCCTTGTTTGGGCAAAAGATTCTTCTCGTCAAGATCGACGGGGACTATATCGGTGACTTGCAATAAAGAGCTTCTGTGCTCGCCGGTCGGTTTAACTCCGGTTTTCATACCGTCGATTAGCTTCTGAAGAATTCCGGGAGCTAAAGCTGCCATTGTTCTATGATCGAAGAAGACGAGATATTCAAGAAATGGGTGGTGATTGAAAAATTTAGGGATTTTACAACTTAGCCGCGGAGAGCCCAACGGTAAGTAAGAAGAAAGAAGATAAAAGATACTTTTTGAAAAGAAAGTAATGAAGGGAACGTTGTGTGCAACGGTCGAATTTCTGTATCAGTATCGTCTTCGTTATTAGTATTTTAGTATTTGATTTGTATGATTGTTACCGACCGGATCTTCTTGGTTTTATTCGCTTCTCCTCTAATCCATTTATAACCTAACTAATGAGTAATGACCAATGGGTTTGGCAACGTACTGACTTTGTGTTTTTGAGTTGACTGTTTTTTTTAAAAAAACATAGTTGACTGTATCTTTATTCTCTACCATATTGATGGTATTTAACTATTAATCTTTTAATTACTTTACTTGTTTTGCATTTGGTGGACGGAAAATGTGATTCATACCATTTATTATCTTTCATAGTGAAGAAATTTGGTAAACGTTGATGAGATTAGTGAATAAATAGATCTAACCCTCGAGTTATGATTGACTAACTTTTTTGGTTGTATACTGAGTTACATATTAGTAAAGGAAACAAAAACTCGCACTGCTCAAAAAGGCGGAAAAAAAAAAACTGTATGATAGAACCGGTATAGAAGTTGGAACAACATTCCATATGACCACCATGGTTACAAAAAGGGCCAAAATGTCCCTCGTATAATTTTGTTTTCTTTTTAAATATTTTTAATTCAAAAAGCTGGCTAATTATATCTATATATTTAATGAAATAAAAATATTACACATCCAACCAACTCTCAATCCGATAAATCTATCCGACCTAATTATAATTGGATCAATTAACCAAAAATTAAAATTTTGTCGGTTTAGTTTATTCAATCCAACCCGATTTTTCTTCCTTTTAATCAAAATATCTAAATTATCGGGATAACTAGGTTTATTAGATTTTCTTCAACCCAAAAATCGCAAATCTTTATTTTTCATTATCCCGATGTGATGAAGTAAAAGTTAAAAATAAAACTAAAAATCTAAGAATACCCGAAAAACTAGAGCTTGTGAATATTTTTCACATTTGTTTTTTTGTCGCATTCACAGTGGTTTATAAATAAACCTCTTTAGGGTTTCTGAAGATTCTTTACAATGGTTATAAAAACTTCTTTATGAACAAACGTTCTTTTAATTAAGTAATTGGACAAGGTCCCAAACCTTATTATCTAGCATTGACTGATACTCTTCTTTCATTGCTTCGGTCCATTGATCTGAATTGGAACAACTCATTGCCTCACGGAAGTTGATAGGATCATCTTCCAAAAGAGTTTGATTTTCCTCATGTTCCATTAGAAACACTATATAATCATCTGAAATAGCGCTTCTCTTTATTCTAGTGGACCGACGCAAAGGGACTTTCTCTTGTTGCACTGGCTCTTGAGGATTTTGAATTTGACCTTCAATATTGATATCATTGACATCCTGAGTTGGAGGAAGAACTTCATTATCAACTTGAGGTTCCGA
>OVBE01003617.1:0-26283 GCA_900406425.1 Iberis pinnata
TGAATACCTACGGATTTCCCTAATGCCTGACGTTTTTATATTATAAGTTTAAAACCGATTTTTAATTACTGTTTCAATTCGAAAAATCGATATTTTATTCTCGCTTTAGCCATTTTCGAGTTTTAACTGATCGTGCATTCTGGTCTCTGTGGATCGATACCCTTTACTGTGCTATTGTGATATGTTCTCTGCAGCATTAGTTTAGGATTTAAATNAAGAGAGAAAGTTTGACTGTTGAGATGACTCAACATAGAAGAATGGTTGGTAGCAATCATCATGTTACTGTTCCATAAAGTAGAAAACACTTTCCTCTTTGGCTGTTTGCAGATGATTTCAACTGTAGTCCTACTTCGTTTCGTTGAATCCTTCGGGACAAGTGATATCTTTGCTTTTTAAGAATTTTTGACATCGATTTCTATTGCATTCTAGGTTGTTTAGCTTGGATTTAGATCCATATAGGTTGAATTTGCATATAATTCCATATTTCAGGTGTTGAATGTGAGTGGAATCAAAAGAAGGATCAATTGGATGCAAAAGAGCTAAAAAGAAACTAAAAAGAGGATCATACCAACATGCCTTAAAGATCAAGTGATTTGGAGATATTTTAATAAAACATTCATCATGGAATCTTCAAGGATATTGTATCCATGAATAAAGCTTTCCAACAAGCTAAAACTCACCTTAAACGCTCCAGGGAATTGCAAGATATGAGCTTGCAAAGCTATGGTCCGCTAGATTCGAAGCTCCAAACTGTCCATCCCAAAGATGCATCTTTTACACCAATTTCCATTGCAATTTAGGAGAAGACTCTTTCATCAAAGGTGTATCCCTTTGAGTCATATTTCCAAATAGCTATTGCACGCCAACATAGCTTCAAAGGTGAGAGAGTTATGGACCCCGTACTGAACACTAGTCAAGTTGTCTCGCAGAAGAAAGCATACCGGACAGATTCACCCAATATACATGGTCCGATATGATCATATCGACCAGTGTGTATCGGTCAAATTTCCCTATACAAAACATAAAAAAGCATATCGACCAATGTGTATCGGTCAATTTGCCCGATACCAAGCTAAAAAAAGTAAAAATCAAGCATTGACCAAGATTTTTATCCATTTCTTTTTGTGGGTTAACCCACATGTTTTGGGTTAACCCAAGACCATTTAGGAGCTACTATTTAAGTGTTTTCAGACCGAATTTTTAAGTTATGCTATCTTTTATCTTTTATCCTTTGTTTTCCCTCTTAAGAACACTTTGTAAATATTTTAGATCTTAGTTTTATTTTGAGTTTAATCTTTGTTTGGATTGTGTTTCTTCATCTTGTTTATGTTTCTAATCATGATTCTACACAGTTTCATTTTAGAACTTGTGAATTATCTATGATTAGTGGTTAGTTCATCTTTAAGCAAATGAGTTAGGTAGATTAGGGTGATTAGATGATTGAATATAATGTTTAGGGACTTAATAGATTAGATCTTCAAACAATAGGTGTGCTTAATGCTAAATTTGTCTTGGCCATCCAAATTTTGACTATAGGTGAATTGTGCCCGGAAGGTGTTCGATGTAATGCCAGAACCAATTATTGTTTGCTAAATGATGCTATCCAAGGGATTGCTCTTAGCTAGTCTAGTAGTTGTTGATGAATTAGATTTTAATGCCTTCTTTTATGCATTTATCCAAGGAATTGTTCTTAATTGTATCATTAGGAGAGTGATTAGTGTCATGAGAGTGGATTAGTCTAATTAGTGGAATTCTAGACTAAGGATTAGCACCGGAATGTGAGTAGTAACATCATTGAATATCATTTGATCCCCCGAATCGATTGCCTTTGCACATTTGCTTAGTCTTTCTTCTTGATTTTCATTTCCAAATTTCGTTGACTTTTTCTTGATTTATGTTGACTTTTGCTGAATTTGACATTGAAGTTGACTTTTACTTATGTTGTTTCAATGCATGATTAGGATGTCAGAATTTAAACCACTTAATGATTTGGCTTTGACTAAATTAAATTCTTGTAAGTTTGAGTGTGTTGATCATTCTGAATTGGATTGATAACCTATTGTACTGCAATGATGATGATAGTGCATAAAAATTGAACTAGTAAAATCCTACTATCAGCAAGAGGTTCCACACTAGATGGAATAGTAGCTGCAACCGCAGCCTCCCGAAACTTAGCTATAGCATCGTCAACAACTGACCCGTAAAGGCAGACATCTTGTAACCTGCAAAAAAGGAAATGTCTATCAGATAACAATTGAAGTAATAAGAAAATTTCAACAGAACGTGAAACAAACTCCAAATCGAGTTTCTTTCTAAAGCAAAGTAGCAAAAGAAGAAATTTCACGGAACAGTGATAAGAAGGATAGCTTATCGCTTTGAATGCACCGTTTCTACCCTTTTCTCACCTTGATAACTTGGAAGTATCTACAAAAAACGGTGAAGCAAATCATCAAATTAGAAACAGTACACAATAATTGAGTCAAAAAGAAAGTTCTTATCTACCTCTAGGAAACCAAGTAATAAAAAAACCAGGTTTATCACCCACTCGCATAAATAGAAACTTCGACTGCCACTGTTTCTCATAAGGAGTTCTTTTTATCTCACTTTTTCAAGATCGAGACCGTTGCAATCGGCTACATCCGATTCAAAAGGAACCCTTAACACAACCGAAGCGAGAAGATTATAAGTTTCTTTAATCCTAAAGATATCATCCTCCTTTAGAATTGAGCCCCAACTTCCGTTAGCCGGAGGATAAGAAATCAAAGGAAGCGACATATGGGAACTAGATGGTTCCAACGTCATCATAAGCTCTCGAGAGAGATAAGTGGAACAAAGATGAAGAACTAATATATCTTCCACTACGGGCTCATAGACATACACATATGAGTCACTAATTAATTCGGTTTCACTCTCATGACCAACTATTTCAAAATCTAAAGCCAACGAATCATCATTCGAGTCACCTAATATGTCATCCATCTATAACTAGTTAAAAAAGGAATTTGGGACTCACCAAATGAGAGATTGATTTTCAAAGCTAACTTCTCTCAATCTACCACCTACAAAACACAATAATAGATTGTGAGTTGCTACTATTCACATTGAAAAATATAAGATAAAAAGAAAATTTGTAATGCTCAAAACAAGAAACATGAAACATATCATGTGAGAAACAACATGTCAAAAATGACATAGAATTTCTACTAAAAAATAATGAACACAAAGTAAGTTCTCTTACTAGGGTTCGTTTCGATTGGCGGCTTTAAAAAACAAGTGAAAGTATAAAGAAGAAGAAGATGAATTGGTGAAGATAATAAACAATCATCATGGGCCGATTGGCCCAAATAATAATAATAATAATATACTCATTTAAATTGGACTCTTCACGTCACTCACTCATGTAAAAGATGCAAAAATGTCTCATTTTTTTTTTTTTTAAAGATCAAAAATCAACCTCTCAACTTCTATCTTTAGTACTTTATAATCAACTTTTCCCTTTGTTTTTGAAGAATATTCTCACCAACTATAACTTTTCAATTTCTTTTTCATTTTCTATTTATTAACTTCTCATTTTTTTAGGGAAGTACTTTCCTTTCTATCTATTAACTTTTCATATGTTTTTTTTTTGGAAAGTACTTTCTTTTCCTATTTATTAACTTTCCATTTATTTTTGGAAGTACTTTTTTCTATTTATCAATTTCCCAAATATATTGGATAATAATTTTAACTAAGTAAAGACATTTCCAAGTTCTCAAATGTTTGGGTAAGCTTTTTTACTAAAAAGAAGATTTTTTTCTATCTACTTGCTATTCTTGCAAGTTGTTAACTAAACAACAACATATGGTCGAAATGTCCGATTTAAAAGCTAACACTTGTAAATTTAGAACTACTCTCCAAATTCTAAATAAGAAGATAGAGAGTGGGGGCAAGTTGTTGGGTGAAATATATTCATCTACCAATGACTTTCCGAAAACTGTCCAAACACTTAGAAATTCCTAACAAGGTGTAGCAAGTTGTTAACAAGACATATCTAGTTGCCGACAAGGCATGGCTAGTTGCCGACAAGGCATGTCTAGTTACTGACAAAGCATAACCAAATTGCCTACAAGGCATGGATGTTTGTTAATATGAACTAAACTATGGTCGGAATCTATTTGGAAACTATCCGGAAATTCCTTAGAACGAATGGGTCACCGATAATGAAAAAAGCTCAAACCTTATAAAATGTAGGTTGGTTTCGATCAAGATATCTTCTAACTAATAAAGAAGATTCATGTAAATCTATTCCCCAAAAATAAGGAAATTGTAAAAAAAATCTTCTCAATCCGAAAATGAAGTAGGTTAAACATTCCTATAAATAGGAAAGCTCTATAATTGAGAGAAGAACAAGAGAAAAACCCTAAAAGCTACTTGCTAAGAACCTCCCAAAGAGAACGATCAAGTCTATAACGAACGAACAACCTGCGACAACTAGATTTTCAAGCGATCAACGATTGGAAGTCGACAAAAATCCTTAGACAGTTGTTGTTTCTTGATAGATTAAGTTGATTGTAATCTTTACTCATTGATCAATAAAGATACTCACTCATTCGCCATTCCGCATAACTATCTTATTAAAAACCGGTTAAATTTCCAAAACAAAACCCACATACTAGATCACAAGCATTCAGAGAAAAACAACCGATTAAAGACGAGGCAGTTGACAAAAGACCATCAGACCGACAAAACACACAAAGAAAACATATTTCCTTGCGATGATTACATTTCTGGGAGCCTACATTGTATATTTTTTATTTCATCATATTATCTGGTCATCCAAGAAATAGACTGGTGTTGCACGGTCATCCATGAAAGCAAAATATCGCGCACTGCTGTGACAACCGAGGAAGTATGTTGGCTACTATCCTTTCAATGTAAACTTGGTATTAAACTTTCCTCGATTCCCACTATCTTTTTTGATAACAAAAGTGCAACATACCGCCAATCCAGTTTTCCACTCTCGTAAAAAACACCTTGCTATTGATAATCACTTTGTTTGTCAAGATGTTCTTGTCACTCACATCTCTACTCATAATTAGTTGGCCGATACACTAACCAAACCTCAGTTTCAACATACTTTGCTCCAAGATCGAACTTAAAACATAAACTTTCATCTACTTTATATATGTATATATTTTTGTCACAAACTTTAATCCACTCTCCATTTGTCTCGTTTTTGAATATAAAACTAGACTTTCGTGTTACTAAACTTATGCAATTTCATTTTATCTAAACGGTTACTATTATCAAACAGAAAACTAGTCGCCATTCACTATAAATCCATATAACGCCGTTTCTATTTGTATAGCTAAAAACTCCCGCAGTTAATTTCTCTCCTAGACAACAAGCTAAGGTATAATAATAACATGAAAACGATTCGATTTCTATTGAAAAGTTTTACAACACAAACCCAGAATTGACAATGTTTTAAAAGCCTTTGGCACCAGATTCTTTTAAAACGTTATTTTGATCAGTCATTGATAAGCAGTATTTAGCAATTTCTCTGAACTTTGGAACGCTTCTTAGATCCACTTTCGTCCCGTCTTTCAAAGTTATGATAATGTCTCCCCATTCTCCGATGAATCTCGGCACTACCTGCACATCTTTTATCACTTTGTACGAGAAATCGCTCCGATCTTCACCGGTCAACCCCGAAATCACTGTCACGCGGAGATTAGTGAACCTATAACGGAGGTTAAACGCTCGAGACACGGCGGCTAGGGTTAGCGGCAGCCACAGGATGGTTAGACCTAAGACTAGGTTGGCTAACAGATCTCCGTAATGAGCTCCGCCGTCGAAATAAACTGTTTCTTTCTTCGTCGGTTTAAAGTCGGAAGGAACGGCTGAGGTGGCGGAGGATGAGGTGGCTTGGAGCAATCTCTGAACGTGTCTATGCGGTAATTTGGTGGAGAGAGGGAGTGAATAAGTGGAAAAAGATAAGGTGGTAGAGAGGTAAAGCGATTTACGAATGCCGGAGGTTGCGGCGGTTGACGGCGGGATTGAGGAAGCAGCCATGAGAGCCTTTTCGTACGTTGTGGAAGGGACTGGAGATTGGAGAGGAAGCGGATGACTTTTTGCGGATTCGATTATTGGCAGATACTGTGCCACGTGGCCGAAGCTCTATCAAATGCATATCTATCCAGATATTGGAATGTAAGGAATGTAATGTTATTCAATTTATGAATTGTAATTATAAGTAATTCATTCTTATTCAATCAATAATTTTTAACTACAAGCTACAAATAATTTTTATTTTTTTAATATATTTCTTAAGTAATTTTAAAATGTGTAAGTTATAACTTACATCTATGCTGATTTTTTTTTTGTGTGAAGCTGCACAATTTTTTTTTGTCATCATTACAAATATTATATCCAGTAAATTTTTTTTATAGAGATTGAACCCTAGACAACAAACTAGATACCACATCCAACTTTTAAGGTTTTTATTACTAGATTAAGATCGATTGGCCAAGTGTAAAATAAAATGATTATATTGCTACTTCTTAGGAACAAACTTTTAGTCAAAGTAATGTTTCCAATTTTTAGTTTAGTCGAGTAGTTTCTGTTTCATTATTTTGTATTTTCTTTAAATGATTGTTTTTAGTCAATTAATGAATTAGATTAGTTTCATCGTAATTGAGCTTTTCTTTGAGCACAACTGACATTTGGCATCAGAGCAAAAAAAGAGATATAAAGTAACAATGAATGATGATAAAACCCTTACTAAGATTCCTCAATTCTGTGGTCACTATGATCATTGGAGTGAGCCAATAAAAATCCTTTTGCGAGACAAAGGACTATGAAATATGGTGCAAGAAGGTGTTGTTGAACCAATGTTGGGAATTGAGACAACTGCAGCGCAACAGAGACAGTTATAGGAGATGAAGGTTAAAGATCATCAGGTAAAGGCATTACCTGTTCCAGGCAATTGATCGAACAGTGTTTGAGAAAATTTTGGATCGCGGCACATCCAAAATTATCTAGGAATCGTTGAAGAAGAAGTTTGGAGGAAATAATAGTGAATCGCTCCCTTCTTCAAACATTAAGAAGAGAGTTTGAGATTCTCACCATGAGGAATGATGATAACATTGATGTCTATTTTGGCAGGATGATGATTGTGTCTAACAAGATGCGCAACAATGGAGAAGATATTCTAGGTTCAAAGATTGTTGAGAAGATTCTGTGAACTTTAACACACAAGTTCGCATATGTGGTGGTCTCCATTGAGGAGTCTAAGGACACAAATACCTTTATAGTTGATGAGTTACAACGTTCCTTATCTGTTCATGAAAAGAAATTCAAAACAGTCCAGGTTGAAGAAAAGGATCATGCTCTCAACGAAGAGGAAGGGGATGCCATTTCAACAAGGCGGTGATTGAGTATTATAGGTGTCACAAATTGAGATATTTTAGTTATGAATGTCCAACTACATGAAATGGGGCGCATTATGCAGAGCTAGAGGAGTTCTGTTAATGGCACATGTTGAGCTTCATGGAACAAAAAGAAAATATGTTTGGTTTATTGACTCTAGATGCTTAAATCACATGTGTAGTGACCGTGAGATGTTCTCAAGTTTGGATATAACCTTCACTCATGGTATCAAACTTGGAAAAAACCACAAGTTAGAAGTGAGTGGAAAATGTGTGATAGAAATTAAGAAAGACAAGTTGGATGATAGATGAGGTGTACTATGTTCCTGAGTTGGGAACAACTTGTTGAGTGTCGGGAAAATCCAATAAAAAGGATTAGATGTATTCTTTAAAGGAGGAAATCATGCAACATCTATCACCCTACATATGAAAAATTGTAAAATATGTAATGAGTGCAAATCACATGTTTGTACTACTTAGTGATAAATCAACTGATCCAGGTGATAAGGCAAATGAGGAAACATGTCTTCAGGTATACATGTCAGATAAGGGTAAGCTATGACACCATTGATATGAACATTTAAGCTACAATGGACTCATCACTCTGTACAACAAATACATGATTATTGGATTACCTGAAATTGGACAGAACAAAGTCACTTGTGAATCATGTGTAAAAGAGAAACATCATCGAATTCCTTTTCAAAAGCAAAGCAAATGGAGAGCAATTGAAAGACTGCAACTCATTCACTTAGACTTGTGTGGACCCATCACACCATCCTCTAACAACCACAAGAGGTACTTGGTGAGCTTCATTGATGATTTTTCTAGAAAAATTTTGATTTTCTTTGTTCTTGAAAATCATAAGCTCTCAATCAATTCAATATATTTAAGACACAAGTGGAAAAGGAAACATGGCTGTTCATTAAGTTCTTTATAATAGATAAAGGAAGGGAATATAATTTCAATGAATTCAAGGAATTTTGCAGAGAACATGGAATCAAGAGATAGTTGACTATTGCATACACTATGCAGCAGAGCGGAGTTGCTGAACGCAAGAATCGAACAATAATGAACATGGTAATGGTTATTTTATCTGAAAAGAAGATGCCTAGAACCTTTTGTGCAGATTCAGTTTTGTGGGCGAATCATATTCTCAATAGATCACCTACATAAATCGTAAAAGATAAAATGCCATAAGAAGCGTGGAGTTTGATGACAAGAATGTAAAGTGCATCATGTTGGGTTTTTGGTTGTATAGAACATGTTCATGTCTCTGTTACTAAATGGACTAAGCTTGATGACAAGAGTGTAAAGTGCATCATGTTGGGTTTCAGTAGTGAGTCCAAAGCATACAAGTTGTATGATCCAATTGAAAAAGATTCATATCAGTCGTGATGTGATATTTGAGGAGGACAAACATTGGAGTTGGGTACAGTTATGGCATTCAGTTGAACATAATAAGGAATTTGAGTGGGAAAATGAAATTGCATATGCAGAAGAAGAAATTGAAGGAAAAGAAAAAATGGGAGAAGCAAAACCAGAAGGAGAGGATATAGTAGTTGAAGGAACATACTTAGTAGATGAAGAATGAGCAATTCAAGTTCAGTATCCAGTCATCGAAGCTCAAGTTGAAAATCCAATCACTGACACTCCTTCAACATCAACAATAAGAAGGACTCGCAGACCCCCAACATGGGCATATGATTACATAATTGGAGAAGACTTGACAAACTTAGAGGAAGAAGCCAACATAACAATGACTGAGTATGAGAATTTGGCATTCATGATTATCTCAGACCCTACAAGTTCAAAGAAGTTGCTAAACATCTCAAATGGAGACAAGTTATAAACTCGGAAATGAAATCAATTGAGAAAAATCAGACCCGATCCTTAATCTCACTTCCTGCAGGAGCTAAAGCTATTGGTTTTAAGTGGATTTATAAAACCAAATTCAATGAAGCTGGAGAAGTAGATAAATTCAAAACGAGACTTGTAGTGAAAGGGTATGCTCAGCAATATGGAGTGGATTATACCGAGATGTTTGCTCATGTGACCAGAATGGACATTGTAAGAATGATACTAGCTTATGCTGCACACAAAGGATGGGGAGTTTTTCAATTAGATATAAAGTCTGCATTTTTACATGGCTCATTGGAGGAAGATATTTTTGTTGAAAAACCACAAGGATATGAGATACCAGGAAAGAAATACATGGTTTACAAACTTCGCAAGACTGTATACGAACTGAAGTAAGCAACAAAGGCCTGGTTCAGCCGTACTGAAACTTATTTCTTCAAAAAAGGGTTCATAAGCAGTCTTAGTGAACACATTTTGTTCATCAAACAACAAGAAGGTAAAATCTTGATTGTAAGTATGTATGTTGATGATTATTGTTCCTTGGAATGATGATGAAATGCTAAATGAGTTCAAGTGTTTAATGAAAAAAATTTGACATGACATACTTGGGAAGAATGATATTTTTTTCTAGGAATTGAGGTGATTTAGAAAGATAATGGCATCTTCATATGTCAAAAAAATATGCAGCAAAAATAATAGAAATGTTTGATATGTAATGTTACAACTCAGTTTCAAATCCACTTGTTATTGGGCAGAAGATTGATCATGATGAAAATGGAAAGAAAATTGATTCAACATTGTTCAAGCAAATGATAGGAAGTTTAATGTATCTTACGACCACACGACATGATCTGATGTTTGTTGTAAGTCTAATTAATTGATTCATGGCTAATGTTACTGATTTGCGCTATGTTGTAGCAAAGAGAATCATGCGGGTACAATGGAGTTGGAATATAGTACAAACGGGATGAAGAAAGTGATCTCGTTGGCTATACTGACAATGACTATGCAGATTGTGTTAATGAAAGCGGAAGCACATCCGGATATGTCTTCTTGATGAGTGGAGGATTTGTAGCGTGGTCCTCACGAAAATAACACATTGTGACTCTTTGCACCACCGAAGCATAACATGTGGCGGTACTATCTTGTGCGTGTCAAGCAATCTGGATGAAGAAGATACTAAAGGAGATAGCATGAGGAAACTGAAGAATTGGTGTTACTTTGCGATAACACTTCTATTATCAATCATTCAAAGAATGTGGTAATGCTTGGAAGGTCCAAACACATAAGAGTAATGTATCATTTTCTCAGAGATTTAACAAGAGAAAGCATTGTGAAGCTAGTCTACTACAACATTGAAGAACAATTGGCCGATATCATGACTAAGCCTTTGAAAATGGTGACATTTTAAAAGAACAGAGAGGCATTTGGAGTAAAGCAAGTGAACTAAACTCTTGATAGAGTTGAGTTCAAAGGAGAGGATGTTGAATAAAATGAGTATGTTGCTACTTCTTAGGAACAAACTCTTAGTTTAAACTAGTGTTTCCAATTTTTTAGCTTAGTCGAGTAGTGGGTATTATTAATCGTATGAGAGAGAAAAAAAGAAAGAAGAGGCTAAAAATGTTATTTTGTTAATTGTAAAATATATTATGTTTATGTATTGCAGTTATCCAAAAAAGAATGGCATATTATTGCTACACCACGAGGGAGCCACCCAATGTCACCATAATCGACAAAGTAAACAGAGAGGCAAATCAGTCTCTGGACTTAAGCTAAGCCCAAATACAGGGAAAAAGAAAAGCTCATGGATCAAAATAATAATAATATCAGTCTCTAAACTTCATGTTTTTTTTTTTTTTTGTTGGCATGTGTTCTTGACGCTTATCTAATCATATTATACCAATTCACACACATATTGATTAAAAATAATTAAAATCTAGTTGTCATTCCAACCAATTGTTTCAAGCCACGTGGAAAACCCCCAATAGTCTTCGGGTCCCACCTTAAAATTATAGATCTTCTTCATCTCTCCCTCCTCTGCGTCTTCTTCTCGACGAAGAAACAGAGATTGAGAAAACACCGATCTACGAAGAGGATTTCAAATCTCTTCGTTTAGTTTAGCTCCTGAGGGGATGAATTAGCGGAGATTGATACGATTTTCTTCAGGCGGTGTTTAACTCGTTTCTCGAACATATAAACTAGACATGATGGGTTTCGCGATCTCCGATGATTTTCTGGGCACATTCGTGCCGATTCTAGTGTATTGGGTGTATTCAGGGATGTATATTTGCTTAGGATCTTTGGAGAGATATAGATTGCATTCCAAGATAGACGAAGATGAGAAAAATCTCGTTACCAAATCTGCCGTTGTTAAGGGCGTTCTTTTTCAGCAGACTCTACAGGCCATTATCTCCATTATTCTCTTCAAGGTTTCTTCTATTTCTTTATCTCTCTACATTAATCTGATTTGTGGAAAATCTTCGAATTTATTCGGTGCTATGTTTCTGTTTGTTGATGAATCAATCTGAATCAAGAGTAGATTTAGTTTTGGGGATTATCTAATGAATTAAAACCTGGATCTCTAGTTTCTTGATGTTTTCATTAGAGAATTTGTTAACATCTTATGTATTTCACTTGAGATTATCAAGGTCTTGGCCTTAACATTTTTTCTATAAAGTCAGTGTCTAATCTTCATCATTCACATGTGAAAAGTTTTATCTCCTTGCAATGACACCATTAAATGGTTGTGATGATTCTCTGTGATTAAAAAAGGTTTATAGTTCTTCAATTTCTTCTCATGTTATAGTTCATTTTGTTGTTTACCTGAAACTGTTTTTGGAAATTGGTGCTTTTTCTTTAGATAACAGGAAGTGATGCAGATGCTACTACAACGCAGCAATTCTCCCTTATACTTCTCGCTAAGCAACTAATCATTGCTATGCTAGTAATAGACACTTGGCAATACTTCATTCATCGCTATATGCACATCAACAAGTTCTTATACAAGCACATTCATTCTCAGCATCATCGTCTTATTGTGCCATATGCCTATGGAGCTTTATATAACCATCCATTAGAAGGACTTCTTTTGGACACTATTGGTGGTGCTTTGTCTTTCCTCTTCTCTGGTATGTCTCCAAGAACCGCTATATTCTTCTTCTCCTTTGCTACCATCAAGACAGTAGATGATCATTGTGGACTATGGCTTCCGGGAAATCCATTTCACATCTTCTTCAGTAACAACTCTGCTTATCATGATGTTCATCATCAACTCTTTGGCACTAAATACAATTTCTCGCAGCCATTCTTTGTGATGTGGGATCGGATTCTTGGTACTTACATGCCTTATACACTTGAGAAAAGAGCCAATGGAGGATTTGAAACACGGCCAATCAAAGTATCAAAAGATGAGTAACTTTTTCTTTCATTTGCTTGCTAGAGAAAAATCAATCATAACCTTTGTGTACTTGTAAACTGTACATACGATTCCACTTCTCTACTTTCTGATCTGCAGGCATGTGTTTCTGTGTAAGCTAGCAGTCAATTCATTTTGTAATATCCGAGAGACTTCAGATACTATCTGTGTCGTATTTTATATTTTGAGACCTGTGTGAGTCTTTCTTTATTAGGAGACGACATACACAGTTTCTTTTACGTAAATGGATTCTTGCTTATGTTATTCTTATTTATGTTCAATTATTGGAAAAGTGGTTTCTTGACAAATCTGGTTCATTGTTGTTTTTGGAATATGTCTCTGAAGTACCTTATTGGATCCAACGTATTGATTTAAGATCAAAAGGTTTGTTTCTTGATTAGATCAAGCTGGATTTAACTTGTATTATGATCAATCTCTTTTTTTCTCGTAAGAGGTAGTTACTGAGAGATATAGTCAGTGAGACAATTAATGTTTTTGTCTAATTCTATTACAATTAACAAAATTACAAATTAGGAAGCTTAAGAAATGTATGTATTTTGTTACACACTGAAAAAGACCTTTTGGGGGTGGGTTATTGAAAGCTTTGGGCCACTATTGACATAAATGCCCCATTAATAACGAAGTCATTTTGGAACTATCATCATACGTGTTTTTTTTTTTTTTTTCCGACCCGTTTTGTGGGAAGTGGAACCTTAGATCATCTCCATTCATAGATATATTAGATTTTTAAAAAGGGTTCATTTTTATTTTGGAGTTTTTAGAAACCCGTTACAACCCGTGACGTGGTGCGCTATCATTGGTTGGCGAAAAAATTGAAGGGTTTTAGGGTTTGTTTTTTTTCCACTCAAAATAGAAAAACCCTAAAAAATGTTGAGGAGTCAATTCAACAATAGAAAAGGCGATTCATGTCTTTAGAGAACTCCAATGATTCTCAAAGGCGATCCATCGGAGATGATGAGGCGAGCTCGATTCCTAGCTTCCGAGAAGGCTGGTGAGTGACTCAAGGGTAGAGGTAACAATTTGGGAGTGCAAAATCCTAACACTTCTTCTCAATTTATGCTTGATTTGTTCTAGATTTTGGTTGTAGATTAGATTAGATTACTAGTTTATGCTTGATTTGGTTCTCGGGTATAGTGATATTTTGTTGATATGTGGATGATATTATGCTTCATTTGGTTCTAGATTAGTTTAGATAATATTTTGTTTGGTTCTACAATGTTGGTCTTGCAATTTGGTGTTTGTTTGAAAGGAATTGATTGTTTTATTGTGTTTTGATACTGAAATGTTGTTTGTGTATGATTTTACAATTCTCGGAGCCTCTGACTATGAGTTTATGACAATGTTTACATTTGATTCTTCACTTATTCATATTTTGTGTATGATTTTGCAATTCTCAGAGTCGATTGTGTTTTGTGTTTGATGTTTTTGTGTCTGATTATGTTTTGTGTTTTTGTGTTTGATTCTTTACAGTTTAAACACATAAGCAACTTATAGTAAAGCAAGAGGAGCTAATCTAATTTATGGAGTTTGTATAAGAGCTTTAAGAAGAAGAGATAACATCTAATAAAGACTCTTGTTTGTTTTTGTTTGGTGAAGTAATATATAGTATAGCTAATCTTATTCATGGAATTTATTTGGGGATTCATTGAGTTTGTTTGGTGAAGTAACAGATAGTAAAAAGAATACAGACTCTTGTTTGTTTTTCTCGATTCATTGTTTGGTTTTTGTTTGGTGAAGATTAAAGACTTTTGTTTGAATGTAGTCACTGTATGTTTGTATTAGGTGTAGATTAGTTGGTAAATATTAAAGACTCTTGTTTGTTTGTATTAAATGTAGATTAGTTGTAAGTGTGTAAGTGTTATTGATTGCTTGTTTGGTGTGGTCAATGAATTTAAAAACAAAAACAAATAAAATTTAACCACCATAACTAGTAAATTTAATCCCACCAACCAATTCTAACAACATTTATACCTATTAACCCCTTCTATATAATCAAATTGTTTTTTTCAACTACAAAACCAACTCTAACAACACTCGATCATGGATTCATGTTATCAATCTTCTATTTCATGGATCTTTTGAATATCCAACAAGAAAACCTAAACCCTGAGAGTTATATAACCCTAGTATGAGACTTGACCCATCTAAAGTCTCACATTATACCCAAAAGCATTGAGGATATAAGAGAAGAGGTTCCAGAGCATAGAAAAAGAAAAAATTGGGTGCCAACAGAAGATATGTGCTATGTAGTGCTTGGTTAAACACCATCAAAAATGATGTTGTTGGCAATGAGCAAAAGCACACTGATTTCTGGAAGCGCATTGGTGCATCCTTTAATTCATCACCAAAGCTTGAAGAGTTTCAAAAACGTGATCCATGGAATCGCAAGCAAATGTGGCACAAGATAAATGACCAAGTTTGCAAGTTGGTAGACTACTATGAGGCAGCTAAGAGACAACAAAGCAGTGGTCAAAATGAGAATGATCTTCTGAAGCAAGCATATGATATCTTCTTCCATGGTCACAAGGTGAGATTCAATCTAGAACATGTGTGGGTTGAGCTTCGTAATAACTGGAAGTGTTGTGCATCCACTGTTAAAGGTGATAATAACTAAAAAAAGGAAGTTAGATGACCATTACATCAGTTCTAACACTGTGACATGAAGCTCAGTCTCGACATGAGGGTGTCAAGGCGGCTAAGAGGAAAGGTAAGCATGGGACAAGGGAGAATAAGACATACTCACTTATCCAATTTCAGAAGATGTGGTCTATTAAAGAGAAAGACTTAGCAATGATAGAGAGATTGGCTAAGGTTGGATTGTTTGACAGTCTTATTACCAAAAAAGAACCAATAACTGAGATGGAAATGAGTCTCAAAAACAAGCTAATCAATAACATGCTAATTTAAGTGTATGTTTTCTTATGTTTGATACACTGTTTCTTTGTTTGATTGAGTTTTTCTTTGTTTGATTGACTGTTTTTTATGCTAATGGACAAGAGGAGTAGAAAAGGCAAAGTGGTAGGCCAAGTTTATAAGTGATAGTGAGTGTTATTCTTTTCTGTTTGTTATTTTGTGTCACGATTGTGTCTGTTTATTGTTGTTCTTAAGTGACAGTGAATGTGTGTCTATTGTTGTTATTAAGTAACGGTGAGTGTGTGTCTATTGTTGTTCTAACTTAACTTAAATATTCTGTTTACAAGTCAAGAAGAAGAAGGAGAAGGAGAAGAAACAAGCTAATAGTGTTAAGTGAGTGTCACAAATAGTGTCTATTCTTGTGTCAAGTGAGTGTCACAGATAGTGTATGTCTTTAAGGGATAGCGAGTGTCTGTTTTTAAGTCACGATACGTGTATGTGTCTCTTGTTGTTATTTTGTGTATACTTGTTTCAAGTTGAGTCATGGGTAGTGTCTGTTTGTGTCAAGTCCAGTGTCAGTGTCTGTGTGTCAAATTATTGTTCTTATATAAGTTGTTATTTTGTTAACATTACCATTCTTAAGTTATATATTGCTTCTTATAGTCTATGTTTCATCCATCTTCTTCTTCTCATCCATAAGTTATATATTGCTTCTTATCAAACATTACTTTTTATTATCGTTCTTAAAATGTTACTCAAATCATGACTTCTTCATTTCAAGATCCCTTTGATTTTGATGATCAATTTGATCAAGCTTTCGAGAAGCATTTGATAATACATGTACTGCTTATATATTGTCAAATAATAAGAAACAAAAATATATATAAAGAAACCGAGAGCAAGGCCATAACCATTTATGGAACGATTATTATAGTGATGAAGTAACATATTCGCCTACTCTATTTTGACGACGGTTTACAATGAACAAGATCTTGTTCATGAAGATAGTAGACCGTCTATCCAATAACTTTTCATATTTTCAACAAAAAAGAGATTATACCAGAAGATTAGGTCTCTCCGAACTACAAAAGTGTACGACGACAATTCGTATTATGGCTTATGGTTGTGCGAGGGATATGGTTGACGAATATCTTTGGCTTGGTGA
Organism: Iberis pinnata; assembly: GCA_900406425.1. NCBI lineage: Eukaryota > Viridiplantae > Streptophyta > Magnoliopsida > Brassicales > Brassicaceae > Iberis > Iberis pinnata. The sequence continues at coordinate 16,724 of OVBE01003617.1, forward strand.
AAGTACTGCCTTTTTATGGTTGGAGAATTTGATCAAAGGAGTCATATCTTTGTTCGGGGATGAGTACCTAAGACGACCTAAACCCAGTGGCGGATGTATAAAATTGATTATGGGTTCAATTGAACCCAACAATTTTTTTGTTTTTTGTAATTGTTATAAATTTTTTAATATATACGAGACAATTATAATTTTGAACCCAATTCAATTATAGATTCGAACCAAACCCAATTTAGTTTTGATTTTGTTGCACCAAATATATAGGTTTATGATTTTGTTGAGCCAAATTAATTAAAATTTTTAAACCTAGATCTTGGTAAAAAAATATATCAAAATATTTAAGTTTAACCTAACTGCAAAAAAAGAGGCTCACATATCGACAATAGTATTAGGGTGACTGCTCATCTTTCTAAGAAGATTTTTTTTTCTTCAAACACTTATATTTCTTTCACTAATAAACTATTGGAGAGTGGAGATTAGAGGAGGTACTTTGCAATTTTGTTGTTGAAAGCTTCCAATTTGTAGAATTCATTGTGATGTTATAATATTAAAGAATTTAAAATTTTTTGTATCGTCACCTTAGCCAAAAAAGAGATTGTTACATAAAAACCAGAATAATATTTCTTTTTTGAACTTATCTTTGTGAAGGTTAATTACATTGAGAATCTGAGATGTTTTTATACATAAGTCTTATACAATCTTTTTGTTTGTCTTTTAGTTAAAATTATAAAATTTGAAAGTTTTAAATTTGTGGCAGTTGGTTGAAGACGACAAAATAAATTAACTATCAATGTGATAAAAAAAAGTTTCTTAATCATAGATTCATAATTCACCACGTTCAGCGATGGATCTTTTATGGATTTGGTTTTTTGTGTGTGTTCGACATTGTGTTATATTAAATCTTTAATGGATTTAATTTTTTTAGGTAACCTCACAAACAATGGATCGCTTCTTGAAAAGAAAATCTCCACCACCTAACGATAATTTAGATGATTTGCAATGGGATCCAGCTCATAGAAAAAGAATATAAAACTATCATCCGAATCAAAGAGATGAGGTAAGACGCATATATTTGACTAGTTGACCTATTCAACGTCGTGGTCATATTTTTCCACAAAGAATTATAGGAAATTGCAGAGATGGTTTAATCCAAAATGGTTTGATAAGTATGGTGATTGTTGGAGTATAGTGTGGAAAAAGATGAAGTTTTTTGTTTGTGTTGTTATTTATTCAGAGATAACATTGAAAAACGAGGTGGTAATGAAGCTTTTGTCTCAGATGGATTTTCTAGTTGGAATAAGGTACAAAGATTGGAATCTTATTTTGGTGGTGCGGGTAGTTTACACAATAATGCCAAAAATAAGTGTGAATATTTGATGAAAAAATGTCAATCTATCATACACTCTTTGCATAAGCAAACATATATTGTGAAAAATGAGTATCGTATCAGGCTTAATGCTTCAATCGATGCTTCTAGGTTCTTGTTACACCAAAGATTACCTTTTCGTGGTCATGATGAATCTGAAGAGTCAGCAAATAGAGATAACTTTTTGGAGCTTGTGAAATATATCGCCGAGCATAATGAGGATATAAAGAAAGTTGTGTTGAATAATGCTCAAAAGAACAACCAAATAGTGTCTCCTCTAATTCAAAAGGATATTGTGCATTGCTTTGCAGAAGAAGTGATTAAATCAATTATTCAAGAGATTGATAACAATGTTTTTGATTTGCTAGTAGATGAACCGGCAGATGTATCTAATATGGAGCAAATAGCAATGATTTTTCATTTTGTTGATAAATACGGGATAGTCAAAGAAAGATTTGTTGGTGTTGTTCATGTGAATGAAACTTTTGCGGTATCTCTAAAACAAGGTATTGATTCCTTGTTTGCTAAATATGTATTGAGTTTGAAAAAAGTAAGAGGACAAGGTTATGATGAAGCTAGCAATATGAAAGGAGAATTCAATGGATTAAGATCATTGATTTTGAAAGAAAGTAATTTTGCATATTACATTCATTGTTTTGCTCATCCATTTCGGTTAGTTGTTGTGGCAATTGTTAAAAAGCATTTTGAAGTTGGAGACTTTTTTGATATGATTTTTCTTCTTATGAATGTGGTTGGAGCTTCATGCAAGAGAAAAGATATGATTCGTGAGAGTTACCGGAAAAAAGTAGAAGAAGTGATAAAGAATGGTGAGATTGAAACTGGAACGAGGAAAAATCAAGAGCTTTCACTTCAAAGACCAGTAATTACTCGTTGGAGTTCACACTATAAAACATTACTTCGACTTGTTGAGTTGTTCTCTTCAATCATTGAGGTTCTTGAGTATATTCAAAATGAAGGTACCGATACCACCAAAAGAAAACAAGCATACAGTCTCCTCAAGTACTTTCACTCGTTTGATTTTGTTTTCTATCTATAGTTAATGCTAATTATTTTGGGACTTACTAATAACTTATCATTGGCTCTACAACGAAGAGATCAAGATATCTTAAATGTTATGTCATTGGTGAAGTCCACTAAGAAATAATTGCAAAAACTTAGAGAGGATGGATGAGATGCTTTTATGGATAAAATTAGTTCTTTCGGTGAGAAAAACACCACAGAGATGGTCAATATGGAGGAAGACTTTGTTGATTCGAGAATGCCGAGAAAAAGAACCAATATAACTAACTTGCATCATTATAAGGTGAATTGTTTCTATACTATTTTAGATATGCAACTTCGAGAGTTCAATGACTGATTTAGTGAGATAAGTTCTGAGCTACTTATTTGCACGACATCGTTAAGTCCGGTTAATTCATTTGGTGAATTTGACAAGTCGAAACTACTGAGATTGTCAGAGTTCTATCTAGATGATTTTGGTTTTGTGGACCGCAAGTCTTTTGATCATCAGCTTGATATTTACATTGATAATGTGAAGGAAGATGATAGATTTGTTGATCTTATAACTCTTGGGGATCTCGCTCGTGTCATGGTGGAATCAAGGAGGCCTCTTTCATTTCCTTTAGTTTATCGACTTGTGAAGTAATCTTTGATTTTACCCGTTGCTACCTCAACCGTTGAAGGATGCTTCTCGGCAATGAACATGTGAAAACGACATCGCGTAATCGTATCGGTGATCAGTTTTTAAGTAATTGTCTTGTGTGTTTTATCGAGAAATAGGTACTTGAGACAATTACAAACGATACGTGGTAAGACATTTTCAAGATATGAGTGAGCGTAGGGTACATCTTTAAGATGTAATTTTGTGAATAATTTTGTTGTTCCAATATGACTTTTTGATGTCTCTTTGTAATGAAATTTTTTTTAACGATTTTATTTTGATCCTATTAAGCAAATTTTCTAGATCCGCCACTGCCTACACCCGAAGATCTGGAATGGTTACTACATGTTAGAGAGGCTTGGGGATTTTTCATGATGATATGGAGCATTGATTGTATGCATTGGAAGTGGAAGTATTGTCCCACCGCTTGGAAGGGTCAATATACTCGTGCTCCCAGAAAACCAACTATTGTTTTAGAAACTGTAGCTTCACATGATCTCTGGATTTGACACGCCTTTTTGGTCTCCTAGGAACTTTAAATGATATCAATGTTCTTGAACACTCACCAGTATTTGATAATATTTTAAATGGTTGAGCACCGAAAGTTAATAACTTTGTAAATGGACGCGAGTATCGATTGGCGTACTATCTAACCGATGTTATTTATCATAAATGTGCAACATTTATCCAATCAATTTCACTTCCTCGAGATCCAAAATCATTGTTATTTGCTACATCTCAAGAATCTGTTCGAAAAGATGTGGAACATGCTTTCAGAGTTTTGCAAGCTCGATTTGCCATCGTAAAAAATCCTGCTCTTTTTAAGGATAAGGTCAAGATTGGGAAGATAACGAGAGCATGTATCATACTACACAATATAATAGTAGAAGAAAAACGAGATGAATACACTCATTTCAATTTATCAGAATTCGATCAAGGAGAAGAAAACAAGACCGCACAAGTGGATTATACGTATTCAACGAATATGTTTACAAATCTCGCCAATGTGATGGCGAATCGAAAAAAGTTCAGGATAGAATAAAACATGAACAACTAAAAGCGGATTTGGTAGAGTACATATGGAAAAAATTCGGATCATAATAAGATTACAAACTTCGTTTGTTCCGTAATAAATCTTAATTTATTTTTATTCATATGCTTTTATCTAATGTATGTTTTAAATTTTATTATTTTTAACATGTATAATATAGTGTTTTATTTTAATTTTTTTTTAAGAACCTAACAAATTTTATTAAATAAGATTAAAGTATCTAAATGGGTAAAAATATTATTAAAACTCATTTTATTAAATGAGATTAAAATATCTAAATGGATAATAATATTATTAAGAGTATCTATCTATAGAGATGATCTTAGAGCACCTCCAATAGGGCTTTTGGTGAGTATTTGTGAATGGGTATCTGAAACAAAAAGCCCAAAAAATTATTTGTTTAATCAAAATACTCAAATCCGATTCTCGGCCGAGGTATTTTGATAAAATTTGAGAAGCGCGTACGTGTTGGATAGAGATTGGCTTGGCAAAAAAATTAAAACGTTTCATTTCTCTCGCAAAGGCAATTTCTTTGGGGATTTTGATCGTCCAACGAAGCTTCAAAACCCTTGCTTCAGATTGAGATCATAAGCTTAAATTGAGCCATAAACGAGTTTCATGTCATGTACTCATCTTCTTCTCTTTGTTTTCGATCTGATTTTGCGATTTCACCATTTAGACTTTAGGGCTCGAATCAACCTACAATCGATGCATTAGCTCATGGTTTATAATGTTAAAGTGGTTTTGATGTTACATAGATTGATTAGTTTTGATTTGTTTTGAAATCTGAAATCTGAAATTGTCGTTAATGTTAGATTTAAAATCTCATTTGATTCTGGATTTGATTATAGTTTTCAAATTGCAATTTTTTGTTAATGTTGAATTTAAATTGTTGTGTGATTAGTGTATTTAAAGTATAAACCAAGTATAAATCAGATTCTGGATTTGATTAGTTCATTTGATCTCTGATTTCATTCATGATTTTAATATGATTTCTCCAATTATATGTTTTGGTTAGGTAAATGTTTAAGGAGAAAAGATGGTGGATGCAACAGAAAATGGAGCTCTCTTCAAATGATCCACCAGGTATAATAATGTGTGGTTTAGTTACGAGTTTAGTTGTAGTTTAGCTAAGGGTTTAGGTAAGGTTTAGTTGTAGTTTAACTAGAATGCGTGGTAGTTCAATTGTATGGATTATGATTGAGTGTTTAGTCTTTGTCAATTGATTATTTGGTAGTTGAAGATGAATCTAGTGAAGTAGGAATGAATGTTACTTTACATTGAGTTTAATTTTTAAAAGCTAAAACTTTTATACATAAAACTTATCCTATAAAACATAAACTAATTTAACCCTCTACTATAACACAAAAACTTCTGAATTATGACGTAAAACCTTTTGAATCCATATTTTCAATCTCACATGAATTCTTCTTCTCAACCCTCAAATTTCATGGACCTTTTAAATATGCAAGCCTTTCAACCCCTTGACCAGGGACTTGGATCATCACAAGTCCCTCTCTTTACCCAAATGAGTGATGATGCTGATGAGGGTGTTGAAGAAAGAGTAGAGATAATAGAGAAGAGATATCCTAGAAAGAAATGGCACCAACATAAGACATTTTATTGTATAGTGCTTGGTTGAACACCAACAAAGACTGTATCATTGAGAATGAGCAGAAGCACAATGCCTTGTGGAAGAAGATTAGTGCTTTTTTCAATGCTGCTCTCAAGCTTGCTGGATTTTCAAAGAGAGAACCAGGGAATTGCAAGAAAAGATCAATGACTCAATGTGCAAGTTTGTAGGCTGTTATGAGGCAGCTACAAGGCAGAGAAGGAGTGGACAAAATGATGATGATGTATTGAAGTTGGCTTATGAGTTGTACCTCCAAGATCACTAGTCAAAGTTTAACCTTGAACACTGTTGGGTTGAGGTTAGACATGATTAGAAGTGGTGTTCATCAACTGTTGAAATTAGTGAAAGCAATAAGAGGAGAAAGGTTGATGATGAAGGAAGCTCTAAGACTATTGCAGCATAGGCATGTGAAGCAGAAGAAAGGCCTCAAGGTGTCAAGACTGCAAAAGCTTTTGGAAAAAGAAGAAACATAATGTGGAAACTTCCCAGAGTGAGAGTTCTTCACTACAAACATTTCATGGTATATGGGAAGTTAAACAGAAGGATTTAGAAATGAAGAAGGAGTTGAGTAGGGCATGATTGCTTGAGAGTTTGCTTGCTAGGAAAGAACCACTTTTAGAGCTTGAAAATGCTTTGAAGGACAAGCTTATAGGGAAAATGCTTGATGATTAGTTTAGGTGTTTGAGTTTCTGTTTATGAGTTTTTTCTGTTTAAATATTTAACTGTTTTTCTGTTTAGGTGTTTGTGTTTGTGTTCATTTTGGTTCATTTTGTGTTTGTCTTCAAACTGTTGTTCAGTTTGTATTGATCATTTTTAATGTAATCGAATATGGTTCATTCTGTTTAAGTGTTTTTTTTCCGTATTGATCATTTTGAATGTAATGGCTTTAATTGTTTGGAATAGTTCAATCTCTTTTAAGTGTTTTGTATGTGTTTGTGTTTAAGTGTTTGTTTTAAGTATTTAAGTGTTTTAAAGGATGCACATGAAAAAGAAGAAAGAAGAAGAGAGGTAATTTTGTCAACTTGAATGGTTTGTCAACTTGAACGGTATTGGTTTTGAAAGTTTTGGTTTTTGTTTTGAATTGGTTTTGGTTTGAGTTGGTTTGAGAGATTTATATTTGGGATATTCAAAATAAAATAATATTATTAGAGTTAATTTTAAAACACAATTTTTAAATAATATTACAAAATATTAAACTACACTAAAAGCCACATTTTTATATTTGAGATATTTAAAATAAGATATTATAATTGGAGATGTTCTTATCCTCTTCCTCCCTCTTCTCAAACAATCTTGCTACTTATTTGTATTTTAAAGAACAGAAAGAAGACCCGTTTAAGCATATGTTTTCGGATTTTCTCTTGTGTGAATAGTGATAAATTGTATAAAAAAGTTTCTACCTTGAGGAATTTCAGTTCATGGGTTATTCAATTCTACAGTGAAACATATGAAATTTGAGCATTGGTTTCTCTTTGGTTGTTCTCGTTGGTGAATCTGTTTCTGGAAGGGAAAAAATGCATACTTTAAGCATTTGGCCATTAAATTCTGGTCTTTTGGTTGGATCAAGATTAGAATTAGAGTTGGATTGCTCTTGATCCAACCAAAATGCATAATTTTGTTGAAATGACTTGCTTTGGTAGTCTATCGAGCTTGGTCGTGGTTTCAAGTAATAGGAAATTTGAAGGATTGACCATAAACCATACCTCAAAAATTTTTTTTGTGTGAACCAAAGGGAAGGTTGTTGACTTGTTGGGATCATCGGTTGGGGTAGGATGGGCCAAAGAGCAATGAGAACTCGGGGAGAAAGTCGGTTCAAATTCATTAGACTTTGATACTTGTAAATCACAGATTGTAAATGGAGGGAAAAAAGCCAATTCAAGAGTTAATGTTAGAGAACTAACATATAGTTTAGGAGCTGCTAAGACAAAGGATGATGTGGATGTTGTTCTAAAGGAGAAAGGAGAATTACTTATACAAGTCTATTGTGCTATGATAAGGGTTTTGGTAAGGACAAGAGACTAACCCTTGCAATCGCGGTAGTAGATTGGCTTAAGAGGAAGAAGGATGAATCAGACAGTCCAAACCTTTTCATATACAACAGTCTTTTCGGTGATATGAAACAGTGTGGTGAATTTGGGGAAGTAGTGGAGATATTAATTGATATGGAGGAAGAAGGTGTTCCAAACATTTTCACTTACAATAATTTGTTGGTTATGTACATGGAAGAAGGAGAGTTTCACATGGCCCTTAAGATTCTTGATTTAGTTAAGAAAAAAGGTTTTGAGCCTTCCCCAGTTACATATTCAACGGCTTTATTAGTCCATAGAAGAATGGAAGATGGTATGGGAGCTCTTGATTACTATGTTGAATTGAGAGAGAAATACTCAGAGAGGGAGATATGGAGTGATGGTGATCACAATTGGGAATTTGAGTTTGTTAAGCTTGAAAACTTTATTGGTAGAATATGTTACCAAGTGATGAGGTTGTGGGTGGTGAAAGATGGAAACTTTACCACTAAAGTGTTAGAGCTTTTGAATGAAATGGATAATACATGACTTAATGCGAGTAAAGAAGAGCACCAGAAGCTTATATGGACATGTACGCGTGAAGAGTTGTATAAGAGCACGAGAAGATGGATAATACAACTCTTTACATTGTAGGTAAAGAGTTGTAAAAGAATGAGAGAGAGGTTTCCTGAGATAAGTTTATCTGTGTGCAACCACTTGATTTGGCTACTGGGTAAAGCTAAGAAATGGTGGGCTTCATTAGAGATCTATGAGGATCTCCTTGACGAAGGATCTGAGCTAAACAAATTGTCGTATGAGCTAGTGGTTTCTCATTTCAATATAGTTGAGTGCAGCTAGGAGAAGAGGGATATGGAGATGGGGACTTAGATTACTTAACAAAACGGAAGATAAAGGATTGAAATCGCAGAGTAGACACTGTAATGCGGTTCTTGTAGCATGTTCAAAAGCTTCCGAGACTGCGGCTGCGATCCAAATCTTTAAAGGAATGGTTGAAAATGGTGAGAAGCCAACAGTAATCTCATACGGTGCACTCCTTAGTGCTCTTGAGAAATGGAAGTTATATGATGAGGCGTTTCGGGTTTGGAACCATATGGTTAAGGTAGGGATTGAGCCTAATTTGTATGCGTACACAATAATGGCTTCGATTTTAATAGGACAGAAAAATTCAATCTTTTGGATGCCCTTTTGAAAGAAATGGTCTCAAAAGGTATTGAGCCTAGTGTTGTGACTTACAACGCGGTTATAAGTAGTTGCGCGAGGAGGAACGAGTTAAGCATTGTGGCTTATGAGTGGTTTCATAGAATGAGAGTTGAGCTTTAATGAGATAACTTATGAGATGGTGATAAAGGCTCTTGCAAATGATGCGAAGCCAAGGCTTGCTTATGAGTTACATTTGAAGGCTCAAAACGAAGGGTTTAAGCTTTCGTCTAAGCCGTACGATGTAGAGCTGGGCATTCCGGTTTACAGTTCGGTTACGGTTTGGTTTTTTTTTGGTTTTCGGTTAACGGTTTAAACGGTTTTGAAAAAAGAAACAATAAAACCCGTAAGAAAAATGAATTTATTTCGGTTAGGTTTCAGTTTTAGTTTAATATATAAAGCATTACAACCAATACTAGATACAAATGTAAATATGAAATTAATTAAAAACGTAAAAAATTTAAAATAAAGTCTAAATATCCAAATCAATACTATTAAAATTTAAGATGGATAAGAAAAACTTGAAATAAACTTATATATCGTCATCGGGTAAAAAAATGTTTTAACAAAAGTAAAATAAAAGTAATCTTTTTTTTTTTTTTTTCCTC
>OVBE01003618.1:0-26281 GCA_900406425.1 Iberis pinnata
CCGAAATATATATACAAATCGATAAAACATACTTCATCAAATACGGGTTTCTACAACATGGGTCCTTAAGAGTTGGGGCAGTCGCATACAAGCTGGACTTGCCACCAGAAATGGAAGCATTACATAATGTGTTTCATGTATCCCAACTCCAAAAATGCTTGAGGGATCATGACGAAGTAATTGCCGAACCCCCAGCAAACCTAAGGAAAAACTTGACCATCGAAGCAAATCCAGTTCGGATGATAGATCGAATGGATAAAGCAACAAGGAGGAAAAAATATAAAGATGGTCCAGATACTTTGGGAATGTGATGGGAAAGAAGAGAAAATGTGGGAAACAGAAGGCAAGATGCGAGCCGAGTTCCCAAGTTTGTTCAAGGAAGCGGATGAATGTCAAGCACTTGAATCCGATTTGAGGGCGAATCCATTCCAAGGGGGAGGGGGAGGAGACTTGTCACGTCCCCGAACTTCACTAGTTCGTGGAACGGTCCATGGCCAAGTTAGGATCCGCAAACTTGACTATGGAAAGGGGATGAAAGGACTTGGTTCTTTTCATGGAAATGCGGACAATGTGAAAATGGATGGAAACTTAGCCTTCGGACTTAGAAGGTCTGAATGGCTAAGTAAAAAGATGGAAAAACTTGGGAAAGTATAGTTGGAAAGCTCAAAGGCTTGGATCCAGCTGAGACAAGTTGAAGGATCGAGCTTAACGTAGCTGAGCCAGCTGAATTCAGCTTAGGCCAGCTAGGGTCAGCTCTGTCAGCTCGAGCTAAGTTTTGGCCAACTGAGCTAGCTACGTGAACTGAACACTAGCCGAGCAGTTGGGTCAAGCTGGATAGTTGGGCGGTTAGGTGGTTATGCTAAACTCGCACCGGTTCGGCCAAACGCGCCTGTTCGAAGGGGTGCAATTTGGCTTGACGGTTTTGAGTGGTTACGGGCCAAAACTCTATAAATAGAGCGCCCAAGGCTCATTTCCGCGCACCACTTACACACAAAAAAATTCAGAGAACCCTTGAGATAAACTCAAAGGCATTGAAGGAAGAAAATTTGATTGTTGGGCTTGGAAGTTGAGTAATCTGACCCGAAGTTGGGAACGTTCTGGAAGATCAGTCTGGTAAACCGGTCTTCGAAAGCAAAGGTGCGTAAATGACTTAGGCTAATTTTGGATAGGGAGGAGCCAGTGAAACGACCGAATCCGAACCGAACTTATGCCTTGACCCTTTTCTTTGTATCCGAACCTAGAGCCATAGCCGAGACTGACTGGCTTGAATCGCGGTGATCCGTTGGGGCCCAGTTTCAGTTTGCCTTTGCCTTAAGGGAAAACTATCAAACCGTTTAAATGTTGCGGGATTCTAGCCTAAGTCTTGAGTTGTTCGGATCATGGCTTGGAGAGATTGGAAAATCCGATCCAAGCCAGACCAAAATGAGGAACTCATGGGCCGAATTCTAGACATAGAAAACAGAGCTTAACTTAAGAATTGATGGGAATTATTGGGTTAAAAACATGCATATAAACTACACTGAAAGCATGAATTACGCAATAAGTAGCCTGTTTGGATTACTTAACCGTTTTGTGGCTTTCAGGTAGTTTAGGGGATCGTGGCCGCAAGAAGGATGGTGATCGATTCGGGATTTATGTTAGGATCGTTATGTTAAGACTTGTAATAGCCTATAGAGCAAACTCTCAAGTTGTAACGAATCTTAAGTATAATTAGTAAAAATCTCGTTTATCTATGATGCTCCGCATTGAATTGAATCTCTAATACTTTAAGGCTTAAAAACGAATCTCATAATTGAACCTCACATGAAAATGATTCAAAAACGGCTAAAGCATTAAAATGAACTGATTTGGCCGGAATCACTTACTGATTCGGCGTGTGATGGCCGTTCCGGACTTAATGTCCGGGATGGGGCGTCACAACACCCACCCCCTATACAACCCTTATACATTTCATGTGTTTGAAGAGTCACTGCCTATTTAATTACTAATTATAAAAACTAATAATAAATATACTTGACTGGAACTTCACTCAAACTATGCATCTTCAGACAAAGTGACTTAGAAAATATGCATCACTTAGAAATTTTCCGCCTTTTCCCATCTCTACGATTTAGACCTCTTGGTTTTTGGTTTTCATCGTTTGGCTCGGCCAACCCGGCCACATGTTCCACACTTAGTGGTTCACGGATGCTACAATATGCCTCATGCGCTTAAATCATGTTTAGGTAGGCTATCATTGGTCTAGTTCTGTTGCTGGACTTTGTAGTCCCTACTCATAGATTAGTTAAACTTCTATTTAGAAGTGTAGTTCACTTCCTAAATGAGGTCAGATATCTAGTATGAATTGTAAATTTTCTGTTGTAGAAGTGCATGTACCTTTTATAATTTTTTCCTGCTTTGATTTAATATAAAAATATTGTCGGAAAAAGTGAAATATTTAAATTTTAAATATGTAATTTATGTAATTATGATGGTATTAGTTAGATTTGATATTGAACTTGATGCTTGTTTTACAAAAGAAATTATTTTTTTCTTATTATTTATTGATTATGTACACTAATAAGTTTAAAAAAGAACCAATAAAACAAAATTACATTATGATCTTTGATTTTTTAGTTAACAAATCTATCCTGGAATTTCAAGTGTGTGGCTAGTGGACCAGTTTAAAATCAGAATAATAAATTATGAGATAAAAAAAAACTCCATTAATTCAGCGATAAAAGAAGACCATTTAGATGGTGTAAACATCATTTGTCTCGATTCAACAGAGTTGAGTTAGTAACGAGGAGCTATAATATCTTCGAACTCGGTATTTAATCATTAATAAATTTGGGAAGAAATGTGATATGGTGTAATCTAATTCTAATACCATAGCATAACGTATGTAAGTCGATGTGGTTTGGACCGGTTTAGCGAATTTGAAGACCCTACCAATCTCTCTTCTCCAACTATGACACTGTACCTCTCTCCAGTTCTACGTCATTTCCATCAATAAACCTTCTCATTGTTTCGTTGATTCCCATAGAAACTCTGAAGATTTCGTCGTTTTCTTCGTCTGATTCCGTTTGAGTTTCTGAATTTTTCTTATCGATAGTTTTCGTCTGATCTATCCCTTCGTTACGTTAAACTAGAATTGTTCGTTTGTTTCATTGCTGAAAATTTGCATATCTCTGCGACTCTGCTTATGATATCGAGGTAGTAATGTCTGTTCTTATCTTTCTACTTTCCGATTATTATTCTCTCTGCTTATGGGATCTGATCCACTGTTTGTCTGATCGTGATGTTTCGATTTTATCCTGTTCTCGCTTAGGGATTTTAGGTTTTGGATTTTGGTGTTGTGAGTCGAATTGCATGGCTTAGTTTCCGTCCTGCTTCTTATTTTGGATTAGTCTGTTGAGTTTGTTAATGGAACTAGGACTTGCTTTGATGCTTACCTTGTTTTCTTAGCAGGCACGCAGAAACTTAGATTGCTCGGCTATATCTGCAATGGCTAACAAAACCTTTCCTTCGTTTTTTTCTTTTTTTGGGTTCAGATAATGGCCAAGGAAACTTTGCAACTGTATTTTTCGGGATACTGTCCTATTTTGGTGTTGGTGTAGATACGAGAAATCAATCATCAAAGAACTTTGGTCTACGTTGAGTTTCTGCTTTCGCGCTGAGGAGAGAAGATGGTAAAGATGGTAAACAAGACGCTTGTACTAACTTATATTTACCTGCTGATCTACATTCTACTCTCTTCAGGAGTTATACTCTACAACAAGGTGATTACAGAGGCTTCTATACATTATTAACGTATCTAATGCTTAAAAAAATATGTGTAGTTTGGATATTTGTTGGATTTTGCAAATCACAGGTTGGTATCTCCGGTACAAGAAATTTTATATCTGAATTGTTTGTCTTGTATCTGAAAGTAAAGTATAACCAGAGACATTTTCTGTAGCAATGAGTGTTGAATCTGTCTTGACTTAGAAATGATAGTATTGTGATGTTAACATCAGATGGTAGATATTAAAGGGGCTAACTGGTATCTTGTTTTAGTTTACAGTAGAAGCTGACTTGTAAACCATGTCCTTTTATTTTTTTTAACTGCAGTGGGTTTTATCCCCCAAATACTTCAATTTTCCACTTCCTATAACGCTGACAATGATCCATATGGGGTTTTCTGGATTTGTGGCCTTCCTTCTTATTCGCGTTTTCGAGGTATTCTAAACTCAAAAACTATATAATGCACTTCTGATATTAGGTTATGCTTACTTGCATTAGGTGCTTTTCTCCATTTGTATGGAGTATTCTGTATTCTTATACACATCTTAGGCAGAGTCCTATATCATCTTCTAGTGATCTGTAAGACTATGTTTGCTAGCGTGGTGATAAGTTTTTCCTTTGTGTTGTAGGTTGTAGCTCCGGTTAAAATGACATTTGAAATGTAAGGCAGGCTTACTCTGTATGTTTTGTCTTCCTTTTTTCCTCTTAAATGTAAGTTGCGAAATTTCTCTGTGTTGACTTACTTTTTGGGTTCCAGATACGCCACATGTGTGGTACCTATAAGCGCATTCTTTGCATCAAGCCTGTGGTATGCTCCTGTTCTATAGACACTAATTGTAGTTGGTTTCTTCGTGTCCTTCTTCTTGATACTTTTTTAATTTCTGAATCAACAACCATCGGGCGCAGGTTTGGCAATACTGCTTATTTGCACATTTCCGTTGCCTTTATTCAGATGCTCAAAGCTCTAAGTATGCGAAACATAACATTTTGGCTACAGAATCTATTTTAGTATAGCTTTCTGTTCGTTTTAAAAAGTATATTATTAGTAATACATTACTGTGGAATTTCAGTGCCAGTAGCAACATTCATCATGGCAGTTGTCTGCGGCACAGACAAACCAAGGTGTGACGTGTTCTCAAACATGCTGCTGATCAGTGTTGGAGTTGTGATATCTTCGTATGGGGAAATTCATTTCAATATAGTTGGGACGGTATATCAGGTCACAGGCATCTTTGCTGAAGCACTTAGACTTGTGTTAACTCAAGTTCTTCTCCAGAAGAAGGGGTTGACTTTAAACCCTATCAACAGCTTATATTACATAGCTCCTTGCAGGTATTCACTTCTGAATCCTGATACTGCTCAAACAATTATATATGTATTGCTACAGCCTAGATGCAATGTTCTATCTCCTCGATTAAACATGATATTTCTTTTGATTCTTAATGCTGTGCAGTTTTGTTTTTCTGGCCTTGCCTTGGTATGTGTTGGAGAAACCCACAATGGAAGTTTCACAGATTCAATTCAACTTGTGGATCTTTTTCTCCAATGCTCTGTGCGCTCTTGCCTTGAACTTCTCCATATTCTTAGTAATCGGGAGAACAGGTGCGGTAACCATTCGGGTGGCTGGTGTTCTCAAAGACTGGATTCTCATAGCCCTCTCTACTGTCATTTTTCCAGAGTCCACGATCACTGGGCTGAACATCACTGGATATGCAATTGGTAAATTTCTTGGTTTCTCTTCAAATTAGTTTTCTCTTTTTCTTCTCGACTCTCTGCTCCTTACACTCTGCCTAGTTTAACTATCTGTTCTTGTCATGTGTTTGGCACAGCGTTGTGTGGTGTCCTCATGTACAATTACATAAAAGTAAAGGACGTAAAAGTGACTCAATCAACTACCGACAGTCTCCCAGATCGAATCAATAAGGTCAGTCAAACATTCTCAGCCGCCCCTAACTCTGTATTGGGTAGAGATTATGAACCTCTTTTATCTTAGGCTTGTTTCAGATTCCATCCTCAAATCTATGAATATTTGCAATGAATCTATAAGCCATGTTAGCCTCCCATAGTAATATCATCGCCCTTCAGAGCAAAAAGAATCTCTGGCTTTGCAAATTATAATGTGGAACAAATTACCATTTTTTAATTATTCCGTGTGTAAACGACTGAGCATTACACAGGAGTTAAAGATGGAGAAAAAGTCATCAGATAAATTCAATCCTGATGAGGGTGGGGAGAGCCCAGAGATAAACGATGAGGAAGCCCCTTTGATAACGTCCCGGTTATCTCATATTGGCCGGACACAGCTCGGAAATCATGCAGCTTAAGATGATGGTATAATGGACACTTTGCTTCTCAATTCGTTTTTGAGTTACTTAAAAAGATGAAACCAAAAGAAAAGAAGTAGCACTATGTTTCTTTCTTTCTCTTCAGAATTTCATACTTAATCATGAAAAATAGAATAGTGGAGATTATTACCCACGATTAGCTTGTAGTGAACTGAGAAGATTATATATAATAATATATGGTTTTGTTTTCTTCCATCATCACTTTGACTCTGGAGTCAATATCATTATAACCCCAGAATTCTGACTTTTGGTGGATGTGCACAATTTTCGAAGTTAATATAGTGAGATGTGGTCATGGATGTTTCTATCATGGCGTTGACCAGATTACATGAATTGTTCTGCAGTAGGACGGGAAAATAAAATGATTGTAATGAGAACGTGATCATACAACATGATCAGAATTTTATACAAAAGAAAAAGTGATAAGTTACATCTGTTTTGTTTAAAAATAAAAACTATACACTCCCTCTAATCAAAATGGACTGGGTGAAAAGCAAACCCTAAACCTCAGGCAACTATCAAAGCACACAATGCCACAAAGCTCAAATTCTCTCTTTCTCATTCCACGTGAATAAATATACAGACAACAGACATCTATTCTCTCATGTACAATAGCTTCCTCGATTGCGCTGGAGGAGCTAATCCTGGGATATCCCTTATGTCTTTGTTATTTGGGTGCACTATCTGAAAGAAGCAGAGTTACAAATTTTCCTAATGAGCAACCACAACCTTTGATTCGAAAGAGGAAAGAGTTTACCTTCACTATGATAATGGCTATTACACCACATACAATGAGAAACAAGAACATCATTATGCATTTATCAGTAGCCACCTGATATAAGTGGACACAGAGAGATTCAGGTTTTGCGTGTCAAGTATTATATAAGAGGTAAACTATGTCCATATGGGGTTACAAACCTGTCTTCCGATCTCTTTCACCAGTTGTGAAGCCTTCTTGATAGAGAACTGAATCGTGTCCAAGTGGTTAACAACACGTCCCATTTGATCCGTCTGTCCTTTTAAATTAGCTGCAGTTTGAGTTCCAACTTCAATTGTTTGTTCTACAACCTTAAAGCCACACGAATGTTACCGTATATACAGAGGAACAACACCTTAGTGGAACACACTTCTTTCTGTACCTTACCTGTTTTGAGCGCTCAATCGCCTGATCAGTCTCATCCATTCTTTTCATTCCAGCATCAACAAGCTCCTGGTTTGACATAGCTACACATCAAATCAAATAAGCTACACGCCTTTCCTGGTTTCTCTATTCCCAATAATAATCTACTTCGTAAAAGATTGAACTATGATGTTTTTTTAAAGCGAGACCTGTTAATACACTTGATAAACAATTTATATATCATATAGGCCAACAGGTATCATTTCTAGTACCATCTTAGAGGCTATCAGGAATTTACTGATACACATCAAAAATGAAGCCAGACAATTAACCAGAGAGCATAAGTTACCAACCCAAAATATTCAATTAAATGTATTTATAGCATCAAGGAGTCTAAGCTTCAAGCATGTCAATCTCTTGCTGTTTTAGACAAAATTATATTTTGATGCAACTATAAAGCATGCATAGGGAAAGGACTCACATGAAGCCACTTGAACATTTTCTTCAGCTGTGGGTTCACCACTACCTCCAGCTCCCGTATCGAAAAGTTCAACTTTCTTGTTGCCAAGGGTACTCATATACCTGAAGTAACATACCCAGTTAACATATAAGGACACATAAGAACCAAACGAGGTCCTATAACGGACACGGTTTTAAAGGATCAATACGAAAGTAAGCACAAAAAGACATGTATGAGATTTATATACAGATACAAGTAATTCAGCTTCTTAAAGTGGAATAAGAGAAACTTACGTCTTTCTTAATGCAACGTAAGAATTGAGTTCTTTGATCTGTGGCATTAAAAAAGTTAAAAAAAAAAAAAAAGCAGAGGTTAATATATACATAAAAACAAAATAGTAGCAGCTACAAAGTGCAAAACAAAGCGATAGATACACAATGACACTCAGAATGTGCCTTTAATATATCCGGTTGATTACATATGCAACTAAAGATCGACCAAACTGGAATACAATTGATACGGCGAAATGGAACACAAACTTGGTGCTGACTTGATATCCCTATATATACTTCAGAATAATGCATTGCAGTATAACTCACCATAGATTGTTTCTCATCATTCAATTGCTTATTTACTTCAGGAGAATTTCTAGCTTCTTCATCCTTGAGTTCACGGTCAAACTCCTTGACCAATCTGAGTAAAGAACACCTTAAATATTACTGACATCATGGGGGAACCATTGTTTACTTATTTCACTCACATTATACAGCATCTCATACATACATCTCAAGAAAAGAAGTAAGCATTACAACTATTCCCACAAAAGGCATATGGAAAGAATGCTTCCGAGACTTGCAATCTTAAGTTGATGATTCTGACAACAAATCTCTCTTCACAAGAAGATTCTAAAAAGAATGATGTGAAGACGAACATACCTTTTACATTCTCTCATCTTCTCTGTAAGCTCCTCAAGTTGCTTGCTTTGTCTAGTTGAATCTTTGATCTTATCCAACCTCTGGAAACCATTCCTGCAATATAGATAATGGTGAATATTTAGATTAGCTGATGAAGTATCTCTTACATCAACATCAACAGTACACACAAAAAGCATTAAGCATTCAAATTCTACGAATACTGGCATATGATACTCAAAACCATCTGGTTTCTACTTAAAGATTGTTGACAACAGGGAAATAAAAGGAAAGAAAGACGGTTACCCTAAAATATCAAAGTGTTTAACCACTTAACGAAGACAAGGAATGAGAAAACATACGCGAGGGCTCGGAAGTGGTCACGGATTTCGCCATGGATCTGCTCCAATTGAGGGCTCATCGGGAGATTGGAAGCCATGTCGCCGGAGAAGTTAAGATTCCGACGAAAAGTAAACCGGAGTTTTCTTTTTGAATAGGCGTAAACCTAAAGAGTAAAACACAGAAATCTCCCGGTTCTGAAAACTGCTTCAACACATACCAACCAAGCACACGATAAAACCCTAGTTTGACCTCAGAAAAAAAAAAAGAAATTAAGCTTAAAAATGAGATAAAATCAGGATTAGGAGAAAGACGAAAGAGAGGGCGTCGAATCAAACTGAAAAGGGAAAGAGATTAAGAGAAGCTGTCAGGTGAAAATTTTATATTCTCATAATTTAGTTTTTAAAAGACAAAAACAATCTCTAACAAAATAAACTGGCTCAGCGTGGAGCCAACTTTTTGGTCAAAGTTCCGAGTATATTAAAGCTAATCATATTACTTATTAGGATCGTAAACAACGTCGTATAAGAAGATATATAAATAAATAAAATATTAACGTTTTTGTTTATTGAAATAATAGTTAAGAAATTAAGATTCATACAGTTAATATTACCTGATTTTAAAATTAAATCTTTTTGGAATAAAATAGTGAAATCTTAAATTTAAGATTTTAATGTTGAGATTTTTTTTGTTAAAAAATGAAGATTTGAAGGTTTGTCAGAGATCTTCAAAAAACCTCAAAATTTTAAAAGGATGATGATGGTATGCTGTAGTCTTGTAAATGCTCTTTCAAAGTCTCATCTTTGCACAAAGATTGGAATTTCGTGTTTAGGCATTTTCTCTCAAAGTGACTCAATACCCGAATTTTTATGCCAAAAATCAAAAAGAAAAAATCACATAACACAAAAATCAAAAGCTTGGATAAGATAGAAGTCATGCTCCTCTCCATCTTCAGACCGCACTCATTTGTTCTATACAAATTCTTGCAACATTTTCATATATCCTATCAAGCAAGAGCAAAGAAATTACTACTGCGTTTCTTCACAAATTTTTACAAGAGATTTATTTCCTCTCAGTCAAGTATGTTTTGCTATTTATTTCATCAGTTTTTCCCATTTTTCGTGTAGCAGAACCACATTAAGAAATTGCGTATTTTAACGCATTTTACAGTGTTTTTAATATCTTAACTTGTAAGCCAAACAACAACGAAAATTCTTCTATGTGTGTCAATGAATCTGATTCATTAGCTTGAAAACTCTACAGAGAGACATCTAAAGTCTAAACAAGAACCGAAGCCATACATTTCACCAGTTTTCTCTGTGAGACATTTCGTCGAACACGTTACCGACTGAACTAAGAATTGACAAAAGAAACAAAAGAACAAGATTACACGAATCCCTACATACCAGTAATTAGCGATCACTGTTCTTCCTCTTGTTAGGATTAGTATTCTGGGAATCATTTTGTTTACGAAGAAGGTCCTGAAGAATCCCCATTGCTTCTTTAGCTTTCTTCTTGGCCATGTTAGCTTCTAAGGTCTTCTTATCAGCAACAATCTTTAACTGCGCCACCGCTTCATTCAAAGAAACAACCGATATATTCGCCGCTGTGATTAGGGCTTTTGCCGATTTTTCATCTATACGCACTCCTGAGCCATCGCCACCGCTCGGAAGATGATATTTGGGGAAAAAGGAGAAATTGGGATCAGAACATGGAGGGCAGGTGAAGGAAGAAGATGGCTGAGGAGAGCAAGGGACGTGGGCCATGGAAGGGCAATTGCGGCAGATGATTCGAGCATGTGGTGGAGGAGGGGCGTACACGAAGTATTTGAGACAAACAGGACAAAAGTGTTCCCGATGTTCTTTTAACAAACAATCGGTGCAGAGTCGCCGTATAACGCCGTGATTGCTGACGTTGTGGATAAAGGACGGCTCTGATTCGCCGCAAACAGCACACATGCGACGATTCTCTTCAGGATGCATGGGCTAAGCAGTCAACGATCGTTCTCCGAGTCTCCTCAACGGTAACCCTAAGCGAGCGAGAGAGAGAGAGACTAATGAAAGAATCGTGTGTGTTCTCAGAATTTACAAGATGGATATGATTCTTATAGAGGAACTATATAAATTGATATTGATTCTTGTTTAATTAAAAAAAAAACGAATCTTTTTTCTTCTCTATAAATGTCAAGATCAAAATATCAAGATCATCTCGTAATGGGTCTACTTCTCCAAGATCTGCGACTAACGATTCTAATTCTGATGGATCCTTGTCTTCATTGAAGCTTCGAGATGTATGGTTTCCTTGTGCAACAACAACAAAAATCACAACCTAATAAGAAACCCACCGGAACACGGATTCAGATACTTACTTGTCCTCTCACCCATATCAATATTTGTAAACCCAAATGTTCCTTACTGTCCTCTCTCCCTCTTAACGTATTAATCACTCAGAAAATTCTCAAATTTGGTACACCTTAAGCTCTCAAATGGCCTATCTCACATTGGACATTACTAAAAGAAATCAACACTATGAATTTACAAAAATATGGCTTCCATACTAAAGGAGAAACTATACATTTTGAATGACGCCCTAAGGGAAAAAAAATCTATTGCTCAAGTAAGCAGTACAAGTTATGAGAGAATACAGAACATATAAGGTAGCTAACAAATATAAGCTTTATTTCTTCTGCTTTTTTGTTGTTACAGGTTAATTTTTTCGCAAAAACTATATACAACTGAGCTCTTTTTATTTATATAAAGTTATTTACATTGATGGTGTACCATTATTCGACTATGTTTCCATCAACACCTATGCCTATGTTACTACTAGCCCTTGCTCTGGCGATGAAACAATGCCCACGTCTTTTACTAGTCTCTCATACAACTGCACCATGCACCATCCCAATTTTCATTTCATTTTTTTGGATTGTAATTCAAACTCAATTACAATATACAATATTAGCATACCTGTCTATACAAACTTGAATCACCATATGATTTTCTTAGCTCAACCACGTTCAGTGTCGGCTTTATCTCGAATACCTGTTTTACTCTTTCATTAGTCATATATATATGTAATCACTACACAGTTTGCAGATAGTGAAAATTGTATTGTCTAATAACTAATATACATTACCTCTGCTGTTACTGATAAACCAACTTGACCTTGCTTGTTCTTTTCTTCTTGCTTCACTTTTAACTGAAATATAAAAGGATACAATTTAAAGTTGTACAATTTCCAAGTAACAAAGGAAGAGGAAGCACATGTTGTGAAGACTCAAGACTACTCACCTTCGCATGTTTCTTTTGTACACTAAATCCCATTTCCGTAACGGCTGTTTCTATTTTCTCAAGTAAATCTTTTGCTGAACTATTTGAGGTGAATCTTATTCTCCTCTCTGATACATTCTAAGAATTGGAAAGAACAACTGTTTTAGTTATACACTGACTCAATCAGAGGACATTTTCTTTGAAACAGAGTACAATCTTTACCTCTTGTTCGAAGAAACCGGACAGGTCAAGAAAAGAAGACATTCCAATTAACTGAAACGCATTAATAATGGTCGGTGAATCACTACCCTTCCCTTCTTCAGATCCCTAAAAAGAAATAGAGAATTCAGTAAATTGTATTTGAATCAAATGTAACTTCAATAAAGACTGAGGTCACTGATTATTACTAGTTCTTGGATTGAGAAAGCATCATCGTCTATGTCAACTTCTTCTTCGTCATCATCATCATCATCATCGGGAATTGAAGGTATGTAGTCCTGATTGAACCATGGGCTGGCTTTGATATCTGCAAATGTAATCCTCGAGACAGGGTTTGGATCTAGCATTCTCTTAATCATGGTTCTTGCACCTGGTGAAAACCATCTTGGTATTGGTGGGTCTCCTTTGCATATCTGTGAAAAAGAATCATATATTTTTTTTATGCTCTTTGCTTCACAAAGTGTGTCAAATTTATAATACCCGAAGAGAAGAGGCTGTTACCTTATGGTAAAGAACTGCAAGGTTTCTATCGTCAAAAGGGAGACATCCGGTTAGAATCACATACAAGATTACACCACATGACCATATATCTGATGCTGCACCATCGTAGCCTTTGTTGGCTAAAACCTCAGGCGCAACATAGTTAGGACTTCCACAGGTTGTATGTAGCAATCCGTCATCCTACAATGCAAAAAGAAAGAATAGGTTGGAACACAAATGGATTCAACAATTTCTTTTTGTGCTCATGTGGAATATTTCAAAGTACCCTAAAATGCTGAGGCAGAGCACTGAGGCCAAAATCAGTGATCTTTATATTGCCCTTTGAATCAAGAAGAACATTCTCTAGCTGCAACACAGAGAATGAAGTTATAAATATTAAGGAAACATTTTCATAGCTTTCCATGGTTGTGGAACACTGACCTTGAGATCCCTGTGGTAAACACCTTTGCTGTGACAGTAACTGATTCCATCGATCAGCTGTTGAAACATTTTTCTTCCCTCTGTTTCTGGTAGCTTTCCTCCCGAAACCTGAGAGATACCAGAGTGCGAATTTTAGCTTAAAAATACACACGTGGCTCGTGAGTGACCAAAAAAAGAAGAAGCAGACTGAGGAGTACAGGCAAATGGAGTCTTACTATTCTGTCGAACAATTCTCCTCCCATGACACATTCCATCACCATATAAATCTTCGTTTTACTAGCCAAGACCTGCATGATACCACCATATGGAAGCGGCCATCAGATTTGATAAAAGACAGGAAGAGAAAAAAAATGAATATGTGAATTATGATGTAAGATATTTGAGATTCCAAAAGATTGGTCCTAATCTACTACATAAAAAGGAAGATTTTTAAAGAACAAGTATTAATTTTTAAAAATATTACAGTATGTGACATTATATTAATTATTAAAAAATTCTTTAGAATAAAAATATATAGACAATTAATTACACCATTTCAATTGCCAAAAATAATTTAATATTCATCATACAAATCTATAATTATATATATTTATAAAATCATTAAGTTCAACTTTATTGAAAGTTTCAAATAAAATATAATATAATATAAAATAATAATTACTGATTAATTTTAAAGTTACAGTTTAAATTTTCATAGATATTTACTATCATATATTGAAAACATAACATAGTTAAATGGATAATTCATATACTCTTTCATTTTTATATATACTTATATCTATATTTTAAGATAATATATTGATTATAATATACAATTAGTAACATACATTATTATAATTTTATTTTGATATTTATATAATATTTTTGTCTAAAATTTTGTAGTTATAACTAAAATATGTATTTTATAATATAATATTTTATGATATTGTAATCTATAATCAAATTTTTAAAAATAAATTCCTCTGATTAGAAAAAAGAGGAGAATAAGTTTTTCTGTTCTTTTAATATACAAATTGCAATCATATCCAAAAATACCTTAAACTCATAGGAAAGTCTAAAATTTACAAGAACGCATAAATAACAAATAATCACAACACGACAAGTGTAGCTGCAAGCCTGCAACCTAAAGCGTAAAACGTGGACCACGTGTATCTACTTAAAATCCACATTTGGTTGCTAATATAAGTATATATTTTCATATACATTTGGTTGCTAATTAAAAAGTCAAAAGACTGATCTCATGTTACGAGGTACAATCAACACCCAAATAATTGATCCTAATGTAATAATAGTAATAATATCAAAGAAAGAATATGCAGCAGATGTCAAAAAGAAAAAAAAAATAGCAAGTGAGATCAAAGTGGGTCCATATGATAACAAGTTTAAAAGGTCCTAAAGATTAAGCAATTATTATGATCAGCGACTCAGCGTCATATCGACGGATTATGGGTCCACCGTCCCCCTTGAATTAAAAAGCTCTTATTTTTGAGTTACGTAGCTAAATGGCAACATGAAAAACAAGCTTAAGGAACATGTTTAGGGTTACGTATTTGAGTTATCATCTAAGTTTAAAAGTGACTAAACCCAAGGACTTGTGAAAAATTAGTCCTAAAGCAAACAACAATTTTTAGGTATTTGATGGTTAATCCTTATTTAATATAATAAAATAATGGAATAAGTGATTCCACAAACCTAACCTAACACACCTAAACAACAAAAGAAATTGGTTTAGATTTTAATAAACATAAGCCATAATCAGAAGTATTTTTAATTACTTCTCTGATATACTCATATATGCTAAAATAAACAAAATCTACAGCGCATAAACAAACAGAAGAATCCAAATAGATTTTCTAATCACTTAATTTTATCAAAAGAATCATCCGATTATCAAAGATGATTATTACAAAATAACTTCACAGATTAATTGATAAGAAAATCGGAGACGCACCTCATGTAATCTGACAATGTTGGGATGTTTCAGCATTTTCAGTGTCCGGATCTCTCTTTTTATCTGCAAAATTCGAAACGGAGCTTTGAGAAATTGGATTCATCGAATCTTTCGCCTCTAACACGAACAAGTCCCGATTCAAAACCGAGAAAATGTATACAAATTGTTGGATTAGATCTAAAACGAGAAATCGAACCTGCAAGGAGAAGTTGAGATGGATGATGCGAGACTTGTCGATGATTTTAACAGCGAACGATTGACCGGAGACGGTATCTTTAGCGAATTTGACTTTACCAAAATTACCTTCACCGAGCGTCCTCCCAAGCTCGTATTTCCCCAGACGCATTCCCTTCCTTAACTCCTCTTGCTTTCTCACCATCCAAAGAATCAAATCGACCGGTTCGTTGCTCGCTTGAATATCTCTCGATTAGGTTACTCCCTCGCTTGTAAATTTCGTTGTAGAAAACAAGTTTATCGTGACTAGGCTCTAGCTGTGAAGGAAGGAGACGAAGATTGAGAAGAATAAGTGATTCTCGAAATTGATGAGAGGACGCCACTTCTCATTGCTTCGTCTCTTCCTTTATAAACCCATTTATTTTTCAATTTTGGGTTATTTACTCGCCAAATGTTTTATTTTATTTTGTTTCTGTTAGACAGATTTTTTTATAGGATAACAATAAACAGAGTAATCTTTTCGACAAAAAAAAGAGAATCTAACTAAAGAAATTGACAAATAAAGAAAATATCTGACTAATAAGAAAAGCATCTTCAAAAGAATTGTTTGTTATTACTTATTACTTTTGTTGATAAATTCTTATTGGTCCAATTAAAAAATATATATTTATAATACACGCAAGGGTATATAAATTTACTTTTCTCAAAATATATTATAAGATGTATATTGCAATATTATAAACATTATATGCATTTTATATGTTTCTTGTAGGCTTCTATGATCCCACGTCATTTGCTGCACTGTTTTTTTTTTTTTCAAACCAATTATCTCATTACTATAGAGTTTAATCTCCGTTAAAAAAACACAATATTACAAATAACAAAACAAAATCTACTAATATATATGTTATAAGATCGTTAAAAATAACAATAAAAGTAAAATAGATATGGTCGAGAGAATAAAACGAATCATCAAAATAGAATCTTCGGTACTCATCGATTGTAATTTTTGAAAATAGGAAAAATATGTTGTATTCCAACAATCGAAGAGGCATAGCTTTCCATAGATTCCAATACTAACGCTGAGACTTTGGAAAGAAAGATGCCAAAACACGATTTAGATGTGAAAGTCGTCCTGCATCTACAACAAAGTAGAAACTATCGCTAATACACGAAGCCCTTAGCGTTAAAACAAACTAGTATTAAGCTAATATAAACCTCAATACAAGATAAATTCGGAAACCAAAAGAAATACCCGATAACAAGTTTCCAAAGAGAAACCAAAGACTACATATAGCAGTAAAAGACTGCATAACAACGGTAATAAAGTTCGTCACCATGTCCAAACCTATCTTAAGAAGCAACCAATAAGACCAATAAGTGAACTTAGATTGCACATAGCAATAAAGATGTTTAGGAGCATAATCACCAATCCAAATAAGGCTTTCACGATCACACATATTAGGCAATATATTTTTTCTTATAGTAATCAAATCAGGCTCGATCGTATTCAAAAGAATCAAAACATGATACCGCAAGTTTCGATCAAATTAAAATCAATTATTCCTAGAGACTAGGATATAGAAGACATAACATATTTGAGCACGGATTTTCGCCGGAGAAGTAAATGAGATAACAATGGATAGACAAAGAAGAGTATGTGAGATTTGCAACGAATATGAGGGATCGACGGTTGTGAGCGGCAGTACTTGGCAGTGGGTTCCGCAATGCAGTACACAACGGTGGAAGTTCGCGTTTGCCGATGAACGGACGAAGCTAAGCGTTTCCATTAACAGAGATCTAGAGGCAAAACATACTAATCTCAAAGAAAATGTAGATATGTTGATAACATGTAGAAGTATGAAGACCAAAATCTTAGCAGCTTGGTGAGATTCGGCATACGAAACTTCAACAGAAGTGGCCACAAAGACCAAATTCGGCAGTGGAGACATCAACACAGGAGCCCAAAAGGTGTGTCTAAAAAAAATGAAACTGGGGATTTTTGGAGGCTTGTCCGAGAGTGTGAAACCCACCGAAATTGGTGCTAGAGTTTTCTTGATATTTTTTTCTAGTAGAGAAAATGTTGTGTTTTTATCGCGCTGCTGCTGCACTAGTTTCTTTTTTCCACATTAATCTATGGACCACAATGGACTCGTCCAGCGTATACTCCATAAATAAGATAAAATGCACTTGCTATGCGAACGACCAAATTCGATATCTGGTATGGTAACTAAGCAATAGAGACGGCACACTATTAGACTACTTGCTCCTTGTTTTGCTGCAATGGTTTCATGTTTAGAAATAATTAATTAATCATATAAGAATCATGAAAAACTTTATTTCATTTCAAGTTGGAAAGAATACGCTGTACAGAAAGATTGATGCATTTTTATGTCTTGTTTCAAGAGCAAAATTAATTGAGTAATTCCATAAAATATTACAAAAAATTAATATTTAAAATATATCACACGCTTTCAAAAATTTCAAAAATATTATTAAAATATAATTTTTTTCAAAAATGTCATAAACATAAAATTAAGTTTTAAGGGTTTATAATTTAAATTTTTAGATTTTGGTTAACAAACTAGAGTTTATGATTTAGTTTTTAAGGGGTAGAGTTTAACTTTAAAGTTTTAAAGAATTTTTAAAAATTTGTGGTATTTTTTGAACAAAAATATTTTGTGTTATTTTAAATAATTTGGGAATATGTGGTATTTAAATAAAAAGTTTATTATTTAGAATCAAAGGAAGTATTATAGTATAAGTTATTTTATTTTTAATAACAGTTTATTGTTAAAATTTTATTATCATATATTTATATATTTTAGAGTTTAAACCTAAATTTTTGTTTATTTATCTCAACTCATGTTTATAACCAACAATCACTTAGTCCAGTTGGCCCTTAAACAAAAGAATTATGGTCTAAGTCAGAACTTCTTGGTAATTAATAAAAAAAATTTTTTTTACATTCATATCTTTTGTTGCCTTGCTTTTCGGAGTCAGTTCTGAAATTTGAAAGTTTAAAACAAAATTTAAAAAATTAAAACTAGTATTATATCTATTTATTTTTTAGACCATAATTTTTAAAGAAATATAATTATGTATATATAGAGAGTATTTTAAGTATAAAATATGAAATTAATATTTTCAGTTTTGTCGGGCCGGCTTTGGCCTTAATATAAATATAGTATCTCTTCTTTAACACGATTAAACATATTTAAAATATTTGTAAGTGGACAGCTTAAAATCGTTTTCAAATGAGTGGCTCTAAATTAGCTATTTCTAAAAGGTTTCCATGATAGTGAAAAAGCAATGTGTCACTCACATGTTTCTCGAGGCATCTTTCTTCTATAAAATAGTACTAGTATGTTGCTGTTATTAAATGATGTGACTGAGAATTGAGATAAATAGATCTCTAAGATGAGACTAAACAAATAATAAAAGTTATCAGAGTGCCAAACGTCTCCGATTGGCCGGTGGTGCTGCTGCTGCTGTCGCCGCTGCCGGCTGCCGCCAGTGACTCAACCATTTTTTTTAAAAAAGGTTATTTCACTATTAATAAAAAATTATCGACTTCGAATGCTGACCAGCAATAATATTAAATCCGTCTCCAATTCTAAAAAATTAGACCATTTCTAATTTAATGTTTAGAGCTTATAAACACCACATAATTCCTTTATATTCGTTTCATTATAATTAGAAAAATAATTGTTTTTTCTTGTTCCTTCCCCAAATCGATACCGGACTTGTTCGTTTGCGTGTCACTAGCGATCAGCAACATCGACATATTGTTGTTTGTTTACCTGTCGCTAGTCGTAACGACTCTTTTTAGCGACAACGACCGCAATTTTCATCTACAATACATTAAAATATGGAGTTTTTTATTTTTTAAGATAAACATTTTGTTTGTTGGATAATTTGTTTATTAAGGATACGAAAAAAATATACAATCTTGGTTGTCAAACCCAATCTAAATGATGTCTTGCTATTATACGTGTAATAAATAAAATTTTAATTATATCAATATAAAAAATCTTCATAAAATTTCTTAAATAATTTAATTACTTAAAAAATAATATATATAAAAACTAATATATATATATATATAGTTGTAACAACTAATTAAATTAAATTAAAAAATAAAATAACCAGAATATATATAATATTTACCATCATGAAACATAAAATATTTGAATGGATGATTTATATACACTTTTAACTTTCATATTTTTCGAAAATAATATATTAAGCACTCTCTTTTGCTATAATATACAATTATTTGAATATGCTTATATACTTTTATTTTAATATTTATTTTTGACTAATAAATGTTATATGTAGAATCAATATACATCTTATATTCATATTTTGTGCTATCTTTATTTATAAACATATATTATAAAATAAGTTAACCCGCACTTCAGCTAGTTTATTATTAAAAAAATAATTTATCCTTAGTATTACAAAAATATTTAATGATAAGTATTTAGATATTAGTATTTCAAATTAATTATCTATATTGAAATTATTGTTTCAAAGTAAAATAAATATTATATTTTAAAATTCAGAAATATTTCTCTACTTGTATAACTTCAAAATAAAATTAATATTATAATGTTCTTAAATTTGAAGTTCTTATATATTAATATTTATTAAAAATGACAAGTTTCATTTAAAATTATTTTTAATATTCAAATTAGTATGAGATAATTGATGATAATTATTCCTATTCATTTCTGTAATTTTGTTTGGTTGTTTCTTTTCATCCCAATTTCAATTAGCCTCTAGTTATCTCGTCAGAGCCTTTGATTCTAAGTATTATGGTTTTATCTTCATATCTATCTCTTCTTTTATTGGAATAATTACATTAGACGTTTCAACCTATATATAAACCTAATAACCCAAAAACATCCTAATTTTCATCATTTCAATCAAATAAACTTGCTTCATATTGTGGGTTGTCGAGCAAAAATCATTGAAATCAAATATATTAAGACTGATCTCATATAATGAATTAAAATAATTATTTCAACATCCCACTATTAAATTCCATATCTATTTAGAAAAAAACCATATAGCTGTAAAACATTATAGTTTTTAGAGGAATTTCTTGAAACACCATCAAAAGAAGTTCAAATTCCAAGAATACCACACACTCCCAATAGTTCCAAAAATGTCACACACTTTCAAATGTTCCAAAAATATCACAAACATGAAAAGTGAATTTTAAGGGGTTAGGATTTAAAATTTTAGGTTCGGGTTCACTAAACAGAATTTAGGGTTTAGTTTTGAAAGGGATCGGATTTGGTTTGGGGTTTTAGGGTTTAAATTTGAAGTTTTAAAGCTATTTCAAAATTTGTGGTATTTTTGGAACAAAAACATTTTTGTGGTGTTTTTGGAAAAAATGTGGTATTTTTGAAACTTTTGGAAATGTGTGGTATTTTTGGAATAAACCTAGTTTTTGTGATATTTTTGAGAATTTCCCTAGTTTTTAAAGTTATCGATATAACAAATATATCTTTTTTTTTTCTTTTCTATAACTTTCTAACAACATTCAAGTATTTGTTTTTTTTTTCAAACTTTAAAAAATAGTTAGACATTTCCAAATTATGACAACACTTGGAAACGCACGTTTGCAAATTGATTTTTGTTGTTGTTACAAACGCGTTTTTATAGAATCTTCAAGAATATTTGAAAGAAACCGTTTCCAAACCGTTTTTATAGTTTAGGTTTCGTCCTAAAGATACTTATGAGTTTCGGCTCAGAACTCCTTAGTAAAAATAAAAATTAAAAAAAAAACTCTTTCTAAAAAAAAATGGACTTCAAACGAAGTTTTGGTGCAACTTATGAGAATGTTGGAAACGGGAAGTAGCACGTGAATTGAACCAACTAACTGATGACTGACTGGTGTGCCCATTGCAGCCATGGCCCATGTGGTTGCTCTTTTCTTTCTTTTTCCAACCACAAATTTTCCTTTTCTGATAAGAGAGAAATTAAGAACGTTCATGTCGTATTAAATTTTGTTGTTGAAAAACTAATGGAGTATGTTATTAACAACAAAATATTATGCTTTTAAGAAAAACAAAAACAATATATATGTCCTACTTCTTTGATTTGATTTTCGTAAAATGTGTTATATATGCACATATTTACAAGACAATAATGTGAGTAAAGCTCGTAGGGTAAAATGAACTTTTTTAAAATGTTCTTCTGATGCAAAAGATGATATTGGATATAAAAAATATATATTCATCATTTATGTACAATATATTCAACTTATCATATGTATATTTCTCTTAGTTGTATATAAACTAGAGCATAAATTTATCTTCTACTAAAGTATCATAATGATAATGGTGAATGGTTTTTTATTTCACTGAATAATTATACATAATTTGAGAAATACAACATTTAAAGCCATAAATCCGACGAAATATACAAATTTTCCGCAGCCAAAAGCTTAAACAAGGGAACAAGATAAAATAGTATAAAAACCAAAGAACTAGGTAAAAAAAAGTCAAATTCTAAGAACATTTACACGGAAAGGTGCCCAACAATTCCAAGACTAAGAAGCCTCAAACACGGTAAACGACACTCTATGAGACGATAACCGAAAAGGCCTCCGATGACCAAATCTAGCGGGACCACGATCCTCCTATAGCGAATCAGACTGCCTCGAAAAGAATTAAGCAGGCTACAAACCAAATGCAAGAACTAACACTAAACACCATGAACCTTCGAAAACGGCTACTCGAGATACACACAACTATGAGAAAGAAAAAAATCCAACTAGAAAGAGCAGCCCCCGAACTTGGCGGGAAAGTAGAAAAAGGAGCGATCGCATCCAAACCAGCTAAAGTAGCTAACTGAGTGAGAGCCACAAAGATCGACACCAGAAAAAATAGAAGGTGAAACACGAAACCACAAAGCCAAGGAGCCTAAGGAACTCATCAACCATTAGAAAAAAAAACCAAGAGCAAATATATCCTACCTAAAGAATCCACCCACGAAAAACCGAAAAACAACACTCCACCAAAACCACAACTAAACAAACTAGCCACCAGAGCTACTACTACCGAACCGAAAGGAGAAGCTAAGGACTCACCACATTCGCCAAATTTGAGACTAGATTTTTAGAGAAGAGGAAAACCTCCACCTAGAGAAATCAAAAGCAACGAAGAAGCGGTCCATGGTTTCAAGATCAACATTTTACTTTGTCATATTTAAATATTTATTTTTTCACCCGCCTTCTTCGTCTTCTTCCAACAAACACTTTCTCACACCTTTGTTTTTTTACTCCTCTGTTTCTTGTTCCTCCACTTCAATTTATGTACTTTCTTAATATTATCACGTTCGATGGCAACGGTAATCCTCTGGTGTTCATCAATCATGTTCCGTCAATTACACTACCCTCAGTCAACGAGCATAAATAAACGATCTCTTCTTGAAGACCATGAATCAAATGTTTATTGATAAAACTTCAGTTCCACCACCCACCCCAACTACGGTTGAGGGGGATTCCTTACTAAACCCATCTTTTGCGGGCTAGAGATGACAATATTGTCTCATGTATAATGCATTAATCGGTGCGATCTCACTTCCAATCCAACCGGTTGTCTCCACTGAAAGTATGAAGAACCTACTCATTATTATCAGCAACCTTCTGTTGCTGTTTATCAGGCGTGTGTTTCCATACAGGCGTATGTTTCATTCAGCACTAATTCTTTGTATAAGCAATAAATGCATAGATGATCGCATATGCTGAATTTAAAAAGGAGACACAGACGTTTGTTAACGAGGTTCGGTTTCCCTACATCTCCGAGACCTGTTCCTAAAGAAAATCTACTAGAACAAAAATACAAATACAATTGCATAAGGTTCAACATCCTACCATACTACCATTCTTTTCTAGTGATCTAAAATACAACTAGATATCTATTAACTAATCAACTTAATCGGTGTTACACAAACCTAACTCCCTGTTTATCAACAACCTGCTATTTTGTCCCCAAACGACTCTCTCGGCCTATGGTTTGCTTTTACTCAACCCTGAGCCTACCCTCAGCTTGAACCCAACCACTGTTTTAGTTCCACAGCGAACTGTAGAACGAACACTCCCTTCTTCAGCTTCCTGTTTTTGCCAACCTTGAAGAAACACATCAAACGCCATAGATTCAGAAGAGTTGAAAACAATACGCCTCAAACTCCTCATATATATATAGTAGTTGAAAAACCTAGTTCTAAGGATCTCCAAAAATCTCACCAAAAAGGATAATCTTTCTTCCAAAGATTCTCCTTTTCAACCAATAAAATCTTTCTTCCAAAGATTCTTATTCTCAACAAATTTGTAGGATCTTGATGCATAGTGTGAGAGCAGAATCTCTCACACCAAATTATCGAAGGTTTGCAGAGAAATTCGTAAAAAATGTGTTTATTTCTCTGGATTTTTTGTTACAACTTTCTCAAGAATTACAAGTATTTTCTCTTTGGTTTTACAAATGAAAATTTCCAACCCCATTCTATGAGCCCCCTCAAAGGTATTTATAGCCCAGCTCCCCTTTAATGGGTTTAATGAGCATTTATGGCGAAAATCTTATGTTTGCATCTTTCTCTGTAACCGCCGATCTTGCCATAAATGAGGCGTTGACTGCTTCTGCGCGCGCCGGTTCAGCTCTGCGCACGCCGGTGCAGCTCTCCGCGCGCCGATTTAGCTTTCCGCGCGTCGGTTCAGCTCTTTGTGCGCCAGTTCAGCTTTTCGCGCGCTGGTTCAGCTCTCCGCGTGCCGGTTCAGCTCTCCACGCACCGGTTCAGCCTTCTGCGCGCCGGTTCAACTTTCCGTGCGCCGGTTCGGCTCTCCTGATGAGCTCGGCATTCCTCGCGAGCTCTCAGCTCCCCAAGTGGGTTCGGCATTCCTCGCGAGCTCTCAGCTCCCCAGGTGGGTTCGACATTCCTCCTCAGCTCCCCAAGTGGGTTCGGCATTCCTCGCGAGCCCTCAGCTCCCCAAGTGGGTTCGGTATTCCTCGCGAGCTCTCAGCTCCCCAAGTGGGTTCGGCATTCCTCGTGAGCTCTCAGCTCCCTAAGTGGGTTCGGCATTCCTCGCGAGCTCTCAGCTCCCCAAGTAGGTTCGGCTCTCGTTGTGGGCTTTCCCGCTTAGTGGGCTTTCTTTCCTTGTGGGCTTACCCGCTTAGTGAGCTTTCTTTCCTTATGGGCTTATGAGCTCTCCGTATTCCGTAAATGGGCCCGGGGAAGCCCATTTACTTCTTAAGGCCGGGTCAAATTCCGAGAATCCGACCCGGGGGAATTTACACTCCCACATTTTACCCCCCAATCCTGTAATGGAAATTTCCATTGCAGGATTTGAATTAGCACGTGATTTAAGCTTTTAATCAGATTTTCCGTCAATCAAGATATTCCGTAGACCATATATTCCCGTGACTTTAGTCCTGCAAAACAGTTTCTTGGGTGCTAATTTTGATCTTTTTAGATCAAAGTACCACTTTTCTTATTTGTTCTTAATCGTTCTTCTTCTCTTCTCCATGAAATTTTCCCTTTCTCAAGATTTGGGCTGCACCGCCGCGCCACCCCAGCATTCCCCCGAGCCGATGCGGTATCCCGAGCTGACGCGAGGCAACGACCTGCTTGAGCTGAAGCGGGGGAGCCTGTCCTCCGAGCCGAAGGGTTAGTCCGAGCCGAGCCAGTGTGCCGAGCTAGATGCACCCAAGCTGAAGCCGCGATCCGAGCCGGACACACCCGAGCTGAAGCCGCAATCTGAGTTAGGTTCGCCTCTTGTCGGTTCGGACCGAAGCTCTCCCGCGGCGATCTCGCCTGAGCTGAGCCATTATGCCGAGCCGGTCGCACCCGAGCCGAGCTCGCTTACTATCGCCGGTTCGGACCAAGCCTCCTCCCGCCAGCCGGTTTCGCCCGAGCTGAGCCATCATGCCGAACCGGACGCTCCCGAGTTGAGCTCGCTTACTCTCGCCGGTTCGGACCGGGATTCTCCACGAGCTGATCTACTTGCGCTGAGTCCGAGGCGTGCGGCTACTCCAAACGGTAGCTCGCGTGTTCCTTCTCTCGACTGCGTCCCCGACATTCCCGTCGCTTTTTTTACCGATAATGCTGTTCTTATTGACGAGTTTGGGTCCAACATGGGACCCAAGATGGACGAGTTGCTTTTCCATCTTTATTTTTATGATTTAGAGACTTATGTTATTTGCTCTATCATCTTATGTTTTAGTACTTTGCTCGGGTTTTTCCTTGAGCATGCTTTATATTCTCTAGACTTTTGTCACTTGTTGCTCAGGATGGCCTGATGTTTTATTTATTGGAGACTTTTGATGGATTTATTTAAGCGTTTTTTTATGCTTTCCTCTAAATCCTTTTTCATTTTAGTCCGGCCTTTAGACCTTAAACCTTTTTTTAGCTTTTGCTTAAGTTCTTTCCGAGCTCTTTTTAATCTTCGAGCGCGGTTTTTGATTTGCGAACTCTTTTTTAGCTTAGCTTTTGGCTTTCACTTAGCTTTTCTTAACTTTGATTTTAGCATTTTCGTCTTAGCTTTTGGGGCTTTTATTTTAGCCTCTTTTTATTAGCTTTTAGACTTAGCCTTTTTAGCTTTCATTTTAGCTTTTTGTTCGGCTTTTTAACTTAACCGTTTTTAGCTTTTATTTTAGCTTTTTGTTCAGCTTTTTAACTTAAGCTTTTCGTTTAGCTTTTTAATTTAAGCTTTTCGTTTAGCTTTTTGACTTAAGTTTTCTTACTTAAGCGTTTTCTAGCTTTTTGACTTAAGTGTTTTCTAGCTTTTGTTTAGCTC
>OVBE01003619.1:0-26279 GCA_900406425.1 Iberis pinnata
TATATAAAGATAATGTTAAAAGTGTGAGATTCATTTCCTTTTAGAAGTTAGAGTCTTAGATATTATCTTTATTAATATCTGTACTTTATCTGCTATATATTTTTAATTTATCAATTTTCATTTTAACAAAAAAATCTCATACTTTTTCAAATATGTGACATGTCTTATAGTATGTATTTATATTTGTTATTTTGCGTTATCCGAGTGTTTTCCTCGTAGTTTTGGTATATTTTCTTTATTTTAGGTGTTCGGGATCTTTTGGATGCAAATTGACATATGCAGATGTAGAATCCGAGAGAAGGGTCAGAAGTTTACCAATGTTTTAAGATGTTACCATGAATGAATTGAGCTGAAATTTGGACACAAGATAGCCATGTGAGTCAATCCATTGGTGTAATCAATAGTTATGGTGATTTTACGGAAGACTGGTCAAGCTGTGTCGTAGAAGAAGCATGTGCAGTACATGTGAACAGATCGATCGATCCCTGCACCCAAAAATGAATGAAGATTTTAAAATTTCGATTATGCCCTCATGACTTATCAAGATTTTTCCTTATTGGTTTTATTTTATTTTCCTTTTTTATAACTATAAAGCCCTAGGCTTTTTGTTATTTTCATTAACACATATTTTATTTCCCTGATAGAGACATGGATTCCAATTTTGTATTTGGAGAAGAAATCTGAACTTTGTATTTTATTTTATACAATTGGTTTTGAATATATTTTCTTCTTTGATTATGTTTTGTGTTAACTTAGCTATGTCTATGTACTTCACTTGTTAGGTTGTAGTGTTTCCAAGGGAAACCAGGTTTGATAGTTAGGGTTTTAACATAATGGATTGAATTTGTTAGATTCTTAATCTAGAATTGTTCTTAATGCTCAAATTAAACAGGCCATTTAGTTCATTGATTTAATATTAATAAAGGAAAAGAGATTTGGTTTAGGGATCTGATCTAGTCTAGATGAGTAGATGTTCTTGCTTAGCGAGAGTGTTGTCTTGAATGTCTATGACCAATTGAATTTGAACTTAATGCTTGATTCAATTATTAGACATGCGAGAGTTTATATCTGAAGATTCAAACATATGACTTAATACTCCGAGAGGAGATTAATCTAATTATCTCTATCATGTTGAGAACTATTTTTATTATTATATCCTGCATATTAACATGAGCTTCAAACCTGACTACATGTGGTATTCCCTATCGCATGACGCTTTTTGTTTATTGATTTACATCCGTTTTTAATTATTGTTTTTAACTCAGTTACAACCAACCTTATTTTATTTTGTCCTAGCTAAATTTGATTCTAAGACTGATAGTGCAACTTTAGTCTCTGTGGATTCGATCCCTAATATACTATTGTGTTTGCTGTGCATTTATAGTGAATATATTTGGGTAAAACCTGAGTGTATCAAATTTTTGGCGCTATTGTCGGGGACCAATTGAGTGTCTTTTAAGTTTCGTTTAGAATCTAGTCTAGGATCTTTTATTTTATAGTACAAATTGCGTTTCTTTCTTCTTGATAGTAACACTACCTGGCTTAGGAGGTAAGTCTGTGAAGCTAGTGACGTTAAACAAGCGCTTATTGATTTTTGTTTTGATTCAGTTTAGTTTTAGTTTACTAACTTATTGATTTTTAATTTTTAATTTTTAATTTTTTGTGATTGAAGAAAATACCAGGTTCTACCCAGAGGTATAAATTGATCGTTTTGTGCACATTCTATCGGTCTAAAATACCAGGAGAAGATCCGTAAGTAGAGATTGATCAATCTCTATAGAAATCGATCAATCTTCTTTTCAGGTAAGTACCGACATTTACTTTGAACTCAGGTCTTTGTTAATTTTCTTCAGTAAGGTCTTATTCCTTCTCTTGGAATTGTTTTCACACTGAGACGTTGTGAAGTAAGTCCGGGGAAGGGTATATAGCTACTAACTATGTTTTGTGTCGTTTTGGATGTTTCCTCATTTTGATGAAATTTTTGAAAATTTTTCATTTTTGATTTAGTCGATTCTAGTCAAGTCAAAGGAATTACGACCATAATCTCTGATGATTACTAGCCTAGTGTGAGTCTAGTATTAATTTCTATTGGATTATCGACTTAGATTTAACTGATGCGATAGATTTGGAACCCAATTGACTGATTGAAATGCTTTTAAAAATTCTGAGTCCTTTGGATTTTTAATGATTTGATCCTAGCTCTATTTGGATATGACTGAATTTGATCTTAGATTATCTTGCTTATGGTGTTGGTAATACTTTGTAGGTAGGTTGCTTGCTCTTCAGTTCTTTATCAAACCGACAATTTCTTTGAATATGATCCGAATCCTTTTTCTCCTTCCCTTCAATTTAAAAAAAACGATATAGGAAAAGGGATTGAACAAGGGACCTCGAAGTCAGTTTCCTCATCCCATAAAAACGCCTGCTAAGAAAAACAATATACGCAGAAATGCGTAGAAAATGAAAAACCATTAATAAAAGAAAAGAAAAAAAGGAAATGAGAAATGGGGAAAAAGGATCGGGACCAGAGGTCGATTGATGCTCTGTTTAGTATGGCCGTTTTGATAGAAAACATATTTAAATGCATTGATCGATACCCCATAGGCAAGAATACACTTAACTGTACTTAATTGAATTTAGAGATCTAATTGAAATGATTTGATAGTTTGATTGATTTGTTATTTAGAGTAGAAAACATGTTGTTAGTTAGGTGGTAGTAAACAGTCTATGTACAGTAGTTGTGTAGGATTAGTGTCCTTTAGTTTTCAATATATGAACTTGGGGTTGCTGAGATTCTGAGAGTTCATGTGTGGTCCGGTTTCAAATCTCTTCTCGAGATTCGGTATTAGTTTACTTGATGAAAATCAAAGATGTAAGTATGGGGGAGTTGATATTACTTGGTTTTAATGCCTTATAGTGGGTATTTATACTTGTTATTTGGTGTTATCCGAGTGTTTTCCTTGTTGTTTTGGCATATTTTCAGGATTTTAGATGTTCGGGAAGTTTTGAATACAAATTGACATATGCAGATGCAGAATCCGGCAGAAGGGTCAGAAGTTTACCAATGCTTTAAGATGTTACCATGGATGGATTGTGCTAAAATTTAGACACAAGATAACCACGTGAGTCAATCCATTGGTGCAATCAATAGTTATGGAAAATTTTTCGAAGACTGGTCAAAATGTCTCTCAAAAGAAGTATGTGTAGTACATGATTAAAAAATTGATCGATCCCTGTGGAGACCGATCGATACCTGTACCCAAAAATGAATGAAGAAATTTCAACATTACGATTATACCCTCAAGACTTATCAATATTTTTCCTTATTGGTTTTATTTTATTTTCATGTTTTAGAACTATAAAAGCCCTAGGCTTGGTGTTATTTTCATCATCACATATTTTATTTCCCAGACAGAGAGAAACATTCCAACTTTGTATTTGGAGAATAATTCCGAACTCTGTCTTTTATTTTTATACAATTGGTTTTGAATATGTGTTCTTCTTTTATTATGTTTTGTGTTAACTTAGCTATGTATGAGTAGTCCGCTTATTAAATTGTATTTGTTAGGTTCTTAGTCTAGAAATTTTCTTAATGCTTGAATTAAATTAGCCATTTAATTCATTGATTTTAGATTAATAAACACAAAGAGAATTGGTTTAGAGATTTGATCTAGTCTAGATGAGTAGATGTTCTTTCTTAGCGAGAGTGTTGTCTTGAATGTCTATGAACAAATGAATCTGAACTTAATGCTTGATAAAATTATTAGACGTGAGAGAGTTTATATTTGATGATTCAAACACTGGCTTAATACTCCGAGAAGAGATTAATCTAATTATCTTTCATGTTGAGAACTATTTTAATTATCAAATCCTGCATGTTAACCTGAGCTGTAAACCTGACTACATGTGGAATTCTCTATTGCCTGACGCTTTTCTTCTATTGATCTACATCCGTTTTTAATTATTGTTTTTAACTCAGTTACAACCAACCCTACTTTATTTTTTCCTAGCTAAATACGATTCTAAGACTGATAGTGCAACTTTGGTCTTTGTGGATTCGATCCTTAATATACTATTGTGTTTGTTTCGCACTTATAGTGAATATATTTGCGTTACAATGTGAGTGTATCGAGTTTTTGGCGCCCTTGTCGGGGACCAATTGAGTGTCTTTTAATTTTTATTTAGAATCTAGTCTAAGATCTTTTATTTCATAGTACAAATTATGTTTCTTTCTTCTTGATACTAGCAATACCTGACTTAGTAGGTAAGTCCGTCAAGCTAATGACGTTAAACAAGAGCTTAGTGGTAGGCAACCCACTATTTGGTGTTTAAATTAGTGATTTCGGTTTTAAGTCAGTTTATTTTTAGTTTACTAACTTATTGGTTTTTAGTTTTGAGTTCTTTGTGATTGAGGTTAATATCAAGTTCTACGCGGCGGTTCAAATTGATCGTTCGGTGCACAAATCTATCGATCTAAAATCCCAGGAGAAGAACCGTAAGGAGAGAGATTGATCAATCTCTATAGAGATCGATCAATCTCCTTTTCAGGTAAGTTTTGACATTTACTTCGAACTCGGGTCTTTTGTTAATTTTCTTTAGTCTTATTGCTTCTCTTGGAATTATTTTCACACAGGGACGGTTTGAAGTAAGTCTGGGGGAGGGTATATAGCTAATAACTATGTTTTGTGTATTTTTGGATGTTTCCTCATTCTGATAAAAAAAATTTTCAAAACTTTTCGTTTTTGATTGAGTCTAGTCGAGTCGAAGAAATTACGACCAGAATCTGTGATGATTACTAGCCTATTGTGAGTTTAGTATTAATTTCTATTTGATTACTGACTTAGATTTAACTGATGCGATAGATATGGAACCCAATTGACTAATTGATATGCTTTTGAAAATTCTGATTCTTTTGGATTTTGAATGATTTGATGCTAGCTCTATTTGGATATGACTTAATTTGATCTTAAATTCTCTTGCTTATGGTGTTGGTAATACTTTGAAGGTAGGTTTCTTGCTCTTCAGTTCTCTGTAAAACTAACATGTTTTTTTTAGTATGATCCCAATCGTTTCTATCCAATAAAACGGACCTCAAAGTCTGTTTCCTCATCCAATAAAACGGACTGCTAAAAAAGAATATTAAAATCGCAGAAATGCGAAGAAAAGAAAAAAAAGCATGAAGAAAAGAAAAAAGAGAAGTGAGAGAAAAGGGGACAAAGGGTCATGACTAGAAGTCGACTGATGATTTGTTTAATATGTCCGCTTTGATAGAAAATGTATTTAAGCGCATTGATCGATACCCCATAGGCAATAATGCACTTATCTGTACTTAACTGAATTTAGAGAGCTAGTTGAAATGATTTGATAGTTTGATTGATTTGATATTTAGAGTAGAAAACATGTTATTAGTTAGGTGGCAGTAAACAGTCTATTTTCAGTAGTTGTCTAGGATTAGTGTCCTTTAGTTTTTAATGTCTGAAGTTAGGGCAGCTGAGATTCTGAGAGTTCTTGTGTGGTCCGGCATCAAATCTCTTCTCGAGATTTGGTATTGATGTACTTGAGAACAAGCAAAGATCTAAGTGTGGGGGAGTTATATTACTCGGTTTTAATACCTTATAGTGGGTATTTATACTTCCTATTTGGCATTATACGAGTGTTGTCCTTGTATTTTTGGCATATTTTCAAGATTTTTGGTGTTAAGGATGTTTTAGATGTAGAATCCGAGATAAAGGTCAGAAGTTTACCAATTTTCGAAGATCTTATCATGGATGGATTGAGATGGAATTTGGACATAAGATATCCACGTGAGTGCAGTACTTGTGAACAGATCGATCGATCCCTGCTTCCGAGAATGAATGATGGTTTTTCAAAATTACGATTATGTTTTCAAAACTTATAAAAGCCCTAGGCTTGGTGTTATATTCATTATCGCATATTTTATTTCCAAGAAATTTTACAGAGAGACGGATTCCAACCTTGTATTGG
Organism: Iberis pinnata; assembly: GCA_900406425.1. Taxonomy (NCBI): domain Eukaryota; kingdom Viridiplantae; phylum Streptophyta; class Magnoliopsida; order Brassicales; family Brassicaceae; genus Iberis; species Iberis pinnata. The sequence continues at coordinate 5,986 of OVBE01003619.1, forward strand.
AGAATAATTCTAAACTTTATCTTTTATTTTTCTACAATTGGTTTTTGAATATATGTTCTTGATTATGCTTTGTGTTAATATAGCTATGTCTGAGTAGTTCGCTTGATAGGTTTTACGGTTTCCTAGGAAAACCAGGTTTGATAATTATGGTTTTATCATAATAGATTGAATTTGTGAGGCTCTTAGTCTATAATTTTTCTTAATGCTTGAATTAAATTGACGATTTAGTTCATTGATTTTAGATTAATAAACGCAAAGAGATTTGTTTTAGGGATCTGATCTAGTCTAAATGAGTAGATGTTCTTGCTTAGCGAGAGTGTTGTCTTGAATGTCTATGAATAATTGAATATGAACTTAATGCTTGATTGAATTATTAGACATGCGAGAGTTTAAATCTAATGATTCAAACATAGTGCTTAATACTCCGAGAGGAGATTAATCTAATTATGTCTTTCATGTTGAAAACTACTTTGATTATCAAGTCTTGGATGTTAACCTGAACTTCAAACCTGACTACCTTTGGAATTCCCTATTGTTTGGCGCTTTTAGTTTATTGATTTACAATTGCTTTTAATTATTGATTTTAACTCAGTTACAACCAACCCCATTTTATTTTCTTCAAGCTAAATTTGATTCTAAGAATGATCGGGCAACTTTGGTCTATGTGGATTCGATCCGTAATGTATTTGCAGTGAATATATTTTGGTTAAAACATGAGTGTATCACATGTGCACCTAAAAAGTAACTTTAAATTATAAGTAGTTACATAAAATAGAATTAGAATAATAAATTTTAGTTATTTCATTGAGTATATAATTAACAAAATTACTTTTACATCATTAATTAAAAAATTTGATTATGAAAATAATTTACAAAGATTGTTTTCCTTTTTTTCAGTTTCATGTACTGAGTTAAGAATTTCAAGAATTTATTTACCGAGGCTGATTGTATACTACCACTTTCCTGATATATTTACATATTATTGTCTTATTATAACATAAGAAATAAATTAAAAACTTAAATAATTACTTAAAAATACGTAAAAATAAATAAATAACCTACAAAATTTAAAAACAGAATTGGCTTAATTATTATCCGTGTGAATTGTTTTTGGGAGTAATATTATGTTTTTCTATTAAAAAATATGACATGAATTAAATCTAATATTTGGTTCTACCACTATATGAAACATTAAGGTATAGTGGTGGAGTTTATGGTGTAGGCAAAATTTTTTCTTTCTAAATGTAACTCTAGTTCTGGATCCTCATTCAATTTCTCATGTTTTACAAAAAACTTTGATCTTAGGTTGATCATAAACCCTAAACCCTAAGCCTTTAACACTAAACCCTAAACCCTAAACCCCAAACCTTAAACTACAAAAATAAAATATGAAGTGAATAGAGTGTATATTTTGAGAAATTATAACGTTCAAATATGAACAAACTATCTAATCCCTAAATGTAAAGCTTGAAGTTCTAACCCCATCTAATCCCTAAAAATTAAATTTTATGCTAAATTAAAATTTTAAAAATGTATTTCTTTTGTTATTTCAATTTCTATTCTAAATTTTATTTTATTTTCAAATCAAACTCCAAACACCAATTTTGACTACAAAACCCAAACTCCATCTAACTCCAAAACCCTATACCCTAAAGTACTATATCTAACCCCTAAACTTCAAAAGTGTGGAACTCTAAGAATGTGGAAACTAGCTCCAAGAGTGTGGAAATTCCAACATTGTGGGAATTAATCATTTTCCAAATTTAATTTTTAATAAAAAAAATTTAATGTATTTTTCAGTTCCATTAATTCACTTAAGAAAATTATGATATTCTTTTTTAATAAATTCTATTCTGTTTTATATTTTAATTTTTTTAATCAAAAATCAATAAACATTTACAATAGCCACCCAAAATTGTGTGCTATCGCCGAGTACTAGAGGAGATTTGAGAGAGATGCAAAAGAATCGACCAGAGAAGAGATTTGAGAGAGATGCAAAGGAGGCTAGAGGAGATTGATGAGATTGATGAGAGAGATGAGAGAAACCTAACCGAGGGAGAAGGGAAATGAGATTCGAGAGATGAGAGATGAGAGATTAGAGCTTATAAACTTTTAGGGATGATATATATTTTTAGCTTAAAAATGAGTATGTCGTTGTTAAAAAAAACGTGAGGGACACCGACGATAGCAGAACCTAAATAGCTATATTTGAGTCTGGTTTAGTTAAGAAAACAAAGAACGAAGAGACTAGGTAAAGTGTTTCAAAAACAAAAAAAGCGCGACTAATTTTTTCATTTCTGCTTATTCATCAACATCTGTAGCGTTTTGAAACGTGAGGGACACCTACGATAACAAAACTGAAATTAGCGCTATCACGAAACGCTATCAATGTGCAGTTTTCTTGTAGTGTTCAATTGTATTGAATCAACCACTTAAATAAAATTGCAGTCACTTAACGAACTCTTCTTGTTTTAGAGCTTCTGCTTCGTCTTCAGATTTATACGGGAAATAACCACGGAAAACTTCCTTATATAACCTACAAAGTTCTAAGAACACACAAGTTATATAAACTATATGTATAATCATAATTTTAAAATGGTTACGGTATTGATGTTTACCTTTCATATTCGAATATATCCTCACAATTATTGAGCATATACATATGAAGATAGTTATACTCTTCATATGTAAGTCAGCGAGCCTTACCCTTCCCGCTAAGTCGTCCAATTTGTTGGAACATACTTGGAACATAAGCCGGATAAATGAGATGTTCTCCACAGTCGACATGTCGAGTTGTTCTACGAATTTTGTCTGAACATATCTTGGAAAATAATATTGTGCAAAATTTGTAGCTTCTTCGTTGATGCTTTATTCCACAATAGAACCCTCGACTTTGCTTAGCTTTTTAACCTTTTTCTTTAAGTAGGACATGTACCTCTCGAAGGGGTTCATTCACCGATATTGAACCGGTCCACCTAGTGATGCTTCACGAGGAAGGTGAATCATGAGATGTTCCTTGACGTTGAAGCAAGATAGTGAGAAATTCTTCTCCATGTCGCAAAGGATCGTTGGTATATTCGCCTGTAATGAGGAAATACCATTAACGGTAAGTGTCCTATTGCTAAGATCACGAAAGAAAGCCCCAACCGCTGTAAATGCAAAGAAACCATATAAGTAATCAATAATTAAAACATTTAAGTAAATTGTACTAAATTTACTACATTAATACCTGCAATGGTTTCGTGAACAGCTTTTGGAAGGAGAAGCTCAAATGCAAAAGAGAGAAGGTGTTGCATCATTACATGACAATCATGGCTCTTCATTCCAATGAACTTGAATTTTCTGATATCAACAATATTCCTAAGATTAGATGTGTATCCATCGGGGAATTTGACCCTATGAATAATCCAGTTAAGGAATTCACCATTTGCATTCTTAGGTAATCTAAATGTCAGAATTGGACAACTTCCATCGTCCATGATGTGAAGCTGAGGATGAGAACAAATGTCCGGCAAGTTTAATCTAGACTTCAAATAATATGTGGTCTTCCCTTGGACATTTAACATTGTGTTCATTATGTTGTCAAAGACACTCTTCTCAACATGCATGACATCAAGGTTATGCCTCAAAAAATGGTTTTCCAATAAGGCAAATTCCAGAATATGCTTTTCTTGATGTTCTACTGCTGATAGGCTCAGGATTTTAATCTTAAATCTACACTGTAAAGAACAGATCCTCGTAGTATAGTAAAGGGTCGATAAACCAGATTGTGCGACTCTCAATTAAACTTTCGTTCCTAGCTAAGATGGTAATAAAATGTAGAGTTTGATTTTTTAAAAGAAAACAATTAAAAGACAGTAAAATAAAGTGGTTTTTAAGAAATTAGAGAAAACGCTAGGTGTTAGAGAATTCCACAGGTTATCAGGTTTGAAGTTCAGGTTGACATGCAAGTTTTGTTTATGAAAATGGTACTCAACTCAAAAGAAAATGATAGGAAATTATCCTCCTGGAAGTATTAGACCCCTATAATCGAACTACCCAAATACAAATTCCTGCCGTATTTAAACAATTCAATCATGCAATGAATTCAGCTGTGATATGTTCATAACCATCAAAGACAATACTTCCGCAAGCAAAGACACTTACTCATCTAGACTAGTTCAAGTTTCTAAACAAAATCTCTTTGTATTTATTAACCTAATATCATGAACTAGGTGTTCAGGCTAATTCAAATAATGATTTTAGATCTAGACTAAGAACCTAACAATTCAAATCCATAATGCCAAACCCTAACTATCAATTTCTGATTTCCCTGGGATAAACCCTAAAACCTATCAAAGTGACTACTCAGACATGACTAAGCAATCAACAATCATTATCATAAGAAGAAAACACATAATAGAATCGAATTGTATAATTTAAAAGAGTTCATAAATCTTATTCAATACAAAGTAGATCCCTTTTCTCTGAAAAGCTCTCAAAATAATTGTGTGTAAATTTTCTTCTCTCTCCTTCTCTAAACTAAGCCTAAAGCTAATTATAATAATAATAATAAAAACCTAACTTAATAAGGAAAAATCATAATAAGTCTTGAGGACGAATGCGTCTTTTTGAGAATTTCCAAGTTGAGTCGAGGGCTGGGATTGATCTATCGATAGATTCTCCAGAAGCTTGGATCGATCGATCCATGACTTGATCGATCGATCTCCTCAACGAAATTTCCAGGATCGATCCTTCTGCTTCAAATTGGCCCATTTGCACTTGAATTCTTCCAGAAATCATTTTTTTCTCCATAATGTCTTAAACACCTAAATTCATGAAAACATGCCAAAAACACATGGAAAGCGCTCGAATGATACAAAATAGAAAGTATAAATACCCACTATAAAGCATCAAAATCGAGTGTTATCAACTCTCCCAGACTTAGATCTTTGCTTGTCCTCAAGTAAAGCAAGACCAAATCCAGAGAAGAGGTTTGAAAACTAAACATGAACTCTCAGATCTCAGCAACCTTAAGTTCAGAAATCGAAAACTAAAAGACATTAATCCTAAATAACCTTTGCAAAAAAAATTGTTCACCACCACATAATCTAACCAACATACTTCTTACTCTAAATCCCAATCACTCAAACTATCAAATCATATCAACTAGCTCTCTAAATTCAATTAAGCACAAATAAGTGCGGGCTTGCCTATGGGGTATCGATCAATGTCGCTTAAGAAGCTTTTTTATCAAAGCGCTCATACCAAACAGAGCATCAATCGACTTCTGATCCTAACCAATTTTCCCCCTTTCTCACTTCTAGTTCTTTCTTTCTTTTTTTCTTTCTGATTTTTTTTTCTTCGCATTTATGCGCTTTTAATGTTTTATTTAGCAGACAATTTTTTTCTGGGATTGCCTACGGATTTATAGATCACACTTTCAACCCTTTTTCTTTTACCGTTTTTTTTTCCTTTTTTTTGAAGGGATGGAGAGAAAGGATTTAAATCATAGTGAAAGAACTTTTCGGTTTTACAAAGAACTGAAGAGAAAAGTACCTAGCTTTTCAAAGTATAAACAACACCATAAGCAAGATAATTTAAGATCAATGTTAAGTCATATCCTATTAGAGCTAGTGATGTAATTCCAACTAGCTACTTACAAGGAGACTCAACGGATGAAGAGATAGAGGAAATGCAAGATTTAGGAGAAGCTTTCAAAGTAACCGATGGAGTGATCACTAGAGCTAAGGCTAAGGAGTTAGCTAAAGAAGTCAAGATTTTATTCAAGAGGGAACAGCTAGGAGACTCAGCACCAAGGGACATCTACACCTATGCAAATGAAGAAGTAGATCAAGGTAATACACTAAGTAACTAAGTGGTTATCTTGCACTCTTTCTTTTGCATGGTTTTGTCCAAATGGGTTTTCAATGCAAAGATTTTTGACGAGGCTTGATAATTCACTTTCTCCTATGTTACTTAGTTATTACTTGATCAAAGGAGGGAAAATATCTTTTCTACTTAAAAGGTATTGGAATTCGAAAGCTGAATTCAAAAGCCATCTTTTTGCTTGTATTCATTTAATTTCCAACCTTTAAGATTGTCCTGTTATTTCCCAGAGAAGGTGCATATACATTTCTCTTCTTCTATATATTGTGCTCGAGACTATCAATAATAATCAATCAATTTTCATTATAAAAAAATTCGAAGTGGTGACAGACAAGCAACCAGAATTTTGGATTCTCTTACAAGCGCAGTCTTTTGAGATCCATTCAACTCTCAAACAAGTTCATCGTCTCTTGTTTTTCTTATCATCATTTTCATCTCTATTTCGTCCATATTCCATTACCATCAAATTCAGAAAGTGTTCTTCACATATAGTTGTTATTCCGCACCAGAAGCTTCAATCAAAAAATAATCTAAGGGGAATAGAATCAGGATCGTATCATTTGGTATCATAGCACTCTTTGAATCAAAGCTAAGTATTTGTAAACCTTTTGTTTCGTTTAAAACTTGTGAAGAACCCTAGTTTGACCCTTCAACTTCTATTGCACGAAATTGAAACTGTTTTGATTTTTGTTCTAATTTCTGTTTTTGAATTTGTTTTTGGGTGTTATTGTGGTTGTTTACTGCAAATTTGTTGTGTATGATACAAGATAATAGCCAATACAACCATTTGTCTAGACATTATGGAGCCGTTCAAACAGGTGATGCTTGATCTCAACAAAGACTTGTTCAGCAACATACAGAAGAATTTTGGAAGTCTTCTCATTCTGAATTAGAACATACTCCTACACCTTCAGAAGCTGCTAGAATTGATAAAGAAGCAAGAGAGGCTAGAGCAGCAAGAGAAGAAAGAGAAGCAAGAGAAGCTAGAGAAGCATAATATAATAATCTAGGTTATGATGATTATTATGACAGCCATGGATCAGATCGGAACAGGAGAGGTTATAGACGTGGTAGAAACAATAGATATCCTGTTAGACAACAACTTAATCATATCAAAATCAAGTTTCCATCCTTTCAAGGCAAGAATGACCCTGAAGCTTATTTAGATTGGAAAAGAAAGATGGAATCCAACTTTGTTTGTCAAGGAATTTATGAACCTAACAAAATGAAGATTGATGTCTCTGAATTTAGTGATTATGTTTTATTATGGTGGAACAGCTGAATATTACTAAGGAAGATGTGGTGATCCAGCGTTTGCTACATGGCAGCAACTCAAAACTTGTATGAGAAGAAGATTTGTACCAAATCACTACAACAGGGAGTTGCTAAACAAACTAAGAAAGCTCACTCAAGGCAGCAACTCGGTTAGAGATTATTATCAAGAAATGGAGACTCTTCTTATTAGAGCTGATTTAAATGAAGATGATGAAGTCACAATGTCTAGATTCTTGGGAGGATTAAACAGAGATATACAAGATATGCTAGAACTTCAATCCTATCTAGATATTGAAGAGATGGTACACAAGGCTGAGCTTATAGAAATTCAGAATAAAAGAATAACTATTAAACCAAGATTTACCTCTGGATCAACTAATCCTAAAGACTACAAGGACAATAAACCATCTTAAAACAAAGACTACAAGTTAGCCTCTACTACAACCAAAGATGAACCTAAACTAGATTACAAAGGTAAAGGTATTGCTTCTTCAGATGGTGGCAGCAGTCGAATCATATATTTTAAATGTCAAGGAATGGGTCGCATGGCAAAAGGATTTACTAACAAGAAGACTTCCTTGTTGCTTGACAATGGGAACATCATTTCAGAGAATCTGAATCTGAACCAGAAGAAGAAGGAGAAGCACCAGATGTTGGTGAAATGCTTGTAGCAAGAAGAACTTTGAGTGCTATAAAAAACAAGAAACAGAGCAAAGGGAAAATTTTTTTCGCACACGCTGTTTTGTAAAAGAAAAAGTGTGCAACCTCATCATCGATGGAGGAAGTTGTACTACTGCTGCTAGTAAAATTATGGTTGAGAAGCTGAATCTTAAGACCATTAAGCACCCCAGACCTTACAAACTACAATGGTTTAATGAGGGAGGACAACTACAAGTTACTCATCAAGTTAATATGCCTATTACTATTGGAAAATATGAAGATGAAGTAATGTGTGATGTTCTGCCCATGGGATCTAGTCACATACTGTTGGGAAGGCCATGGCAATTCGATAGAAAAGTTATACATAATGGCTACACCAACAAGTACTCATTTGAATTTCAAGACAGAAAGGTTACACTCCTACCTTTAACTCCTAGTCAAATATATCAAGATCAAGTTCTTATGAAGCTTAAGAATGAGAAGGAGAAGGAGAAGGAGAAACCTCTAAGTACCAGCCTCTACATTAAATCTGGTGAAGTTAAAAGAACTCTTTATTTAGATAAACCAGCTTTTTATTTTTCTATAGAGAAGCTCTTGCAAGTTTAACTAACCTTGCACAAGAACTTTCTAGTGGTATGTCTAAACAAGTGTAGGAATATAGTGATGTTTTCCCTGAAGAAGCAGCAAAAGATCTACCACCAATTCGTGGCATAGAATATCAAATAGAGTTTATTCCAAGAGCAACACTACCTAATAGACCAGCATATAGGACCAATCCTGTAAAACTAAAGAACTTCAGAGGCAAGTTGAGGAGTTGATGAGCCCCAAAGGCCACATAAGAGAAAGCATGAGTCCTTGTGTTGTACCAGTCTTGCTTGTGCCTAAATGGATGGCACATGGAGAATGTGTGTGGATTGTACAGCCTCAACAACATCAATGTAAAGTATCGCCACCCTATTCCTAGATTAGATGATATGCTTGATGAGCTAAGTGGTTCCACTATCTTTTCTAAAATTGATATTAAAATTGGATATCATCATATTAGGATGAAGGAAGGTGATGAATGGAAAACTGCCTTTAAAACGAAACAGGGGCTATATGAATGGCTTGTTATGCCATTTGGTTTAACAAATACACCTAGTAATTTTATGAGATTAATGAATCACGTGCTTAGAAACTTCATAGGAGTATTGTTGTTTATTTTGGTGATATACTGATTTATAGTAAGAATCTAGAAGAACATCTTATGGATATCAGTTTTGTTCTAGATGTTCTTAGGAAAGAATCTCTCTATGCTAATTTGAGAAAATGCACTTTTTGTACGGACAACCTTGTCTTCTTAGGTTTTTTAGTAAGTACAGATGATGTTAAAGTCGATGAGGAAAAGATAAAAGCTATCAAAGATTGGCCAACTCCTAAAACTGTTGGAGAAGTAAGAAGCTTCCATGGACTTGCTGGTATTTTAGGAGGTTTGTCAAAGACTTTAGTACTATAGCAGCACCACTTACTAAAGTGACTAAGAAAGAAGTGAGATTCAAATGGGAAGAAGCTCAAGAAAAAGCATTTCAGACTCTGAAAGAGAAGCTCACTAATTCTCATTTACTTATGTTACCAGATTTCTTGAAAACTTTTGAAATAAAATGTGATGCAACTGGTATTGGAATTGGATCTGTTTTGATGCATGATAAGAAACCAATTTCTTATTTCATTGAGAAACTCGGAGGATCAATAATCAACCATCCTACTTTTTATAAATATATTTATGCATTGGTGAGGGCATTACAAACTTGGCAGCATTATCTTTGGCCCAAGGAGTTTGTCAATCAAACATATCATGAGTCACTGAAACATCTCAAAGGACAACAAAAGCTGAACAAAAGACATGCTATATGGATTGAGTTTATAGAAACTTTCCCATACGTCATTAAGTACAAAAAATGTAAAGACAATGTAGTAGTTGATGCATTTTCCAGAAGGTATACTCTACCATCTTCGCTAGATTCTAAACTCATAGGATTTGAACTGTTAAATGATTTATAAAAAACTGATCAGGAGTTTAGTGAACCTTACAAGAATTGTAAAAATTTTGCTAGTGCTAACTACTATAGGCAAGATGATTATCTGTTTTATAATCATAAACTTTGTGTGCCTAATGGTTCTGTGAGAGAATTACTAGTCAAAGAATCTCATGGAGGTGGTCTCGCTGGATATTTTGGTGTAACAAAGACTCTTAAAGCTTTACAAGATCATTTCTATTGGCTTCACATCGCAAAGACGTTTAGAAAATTTGTGTTAGATGTGCTTTTTGCAAACAGGCTAAGTTTAAGGTTCAACTGATAGAGATTCCATTTATGTTGTTTTAGATAGATTCTCTAAAATGGCTTATTTTATAGCTTGCCATAAGACTGATGATGTTGTTAATGTTGCTAATCTATTCTTTAGAGAAGTTTTGAGATTACATGGAATGCCTAGGGTGATAGTTTCTGATAGAGATACCAAGTTTCTTAGTCATTTCTGGAAAACTTTGTGGGCTAAGTCTGGAACCCAACTGACATTTTCTACTACTTGTCATCCTCAAACTAACGGCCAAATGAAGTGGTAAATAGATCATTATCTACATTGCTTAGGAAGTTGGTAAGAACTAATTTAAAGTCTTGGGAAGAATGTCTGCCTCATGTTGAGTTTGCATATAATCATGCACAACATTCTGCCACAATGTTTTCACCATTTGAAATTGTTTATGGATTTAATCCATTATCTCCTTTGGATTTAATTTCTTTACCTTTAAGTGAAAGATGTAGCTTAGATGGAAAGAAGAAAGTTGAACAGGTTAAGAAAATACATGAGAAAGCTACGCAGAACACAGAGCATAAAACCAGATTGTATGCTAAACAAGCTAATAAGGGAAGAAAGGAGATGATCTTTGAGGAAGGTGATCTAGTATGGGTTCACCAAAGAAGAAAATATTTCCATCTGAAAGAAAGTCTAAGTAGATGCCTAGAATCGATATACCATTCAGAGTGACCAGGAGAATCAACAACAATGTCTATAAAATCGATCTCAAAGGGAAGTATAATGTGAGTCACTCGTTCAATGTTTCTGATCTTACTCCTTATGTTGCAGATTCGGATTTGAGGTCAAATCATTTTCAAGTGGGAGAGGATGATGTGATTACTCAACGGATGAAGAAATAGAGGAGATGCAAGATTTAGGAAAAGCTTTCAAAGTAACAGATGGAGTGATCACTAAAGCTAAGGCTAATGAGTTAGCTAAAGGAGTCAAGAGTTTACTCAAGAGGACGCAGCTAGGAGACTCAACACGAAGGGACATCTACACCTATGCAAATGAAAAAGAAGTTCAAGGTAATACACTAAGTAACTAAGTGGTTATCTTGCACTCTTTTCTTTTGCATGGTTTTGTCCCAATGGGTTTTCTATGCAAAGTTTTTTAATGAGGCTTGATAATTCACTTTCGCCTAAGTTACTTAGTTATTACTGGATCAAAGGAGGGAAAATATATTTTCTACTTAAAAGATATTAAATTTCGAATCTAAATTCAAAAACTATATTTTTGCTTATATTCATTTAATTTCCAGTCTTTAACACTGTTCTGTTATTTCCAAGAGAAGGTGCATGTACCTTTCTCTTCTTCTATATATTGTGCTCGAATCTATCTATAAAATCAGTCAATTTTCATTCTAAAACCCTTATACTATTGACTCAAAATAATTCGAAGTGGTGAGAGCCAAACCACCAGAATTGTGGATAATCTTACAAGCACAGTCTTTTGAGATCCATTCAACTCTCAAACAAGTTCATCATCTCTTGTTTTTTTATCATCATTTTCATCTCTATTTCATCCATATTCCATTGCCATCAAATTCCAGAAAGTGTTCTTCACATATAGTTGTTATTCTGCACCAGAAGCTTCATTCAAACATAAAAATCCAAGGGGAATAGAATCAGGATTGTATCAGCACCAATGCAAAAGAGTAGAACTTTCAAAAGTATATCAATTAATCAACGGGGTTCTGAACCTATCTGCATTATTTTATCTAAGTCAGTAATCAAGTAGAAATATATTCTAAACTCACTCTAGGCTAATAATCATCACATATTCTGACCATTATTCCTTAGACCCGATTAAATCAAACCGAAGATTTTTGAAATATTTCAGCAAAATGATGAAACACCAAAACGACTCAAAACACAGTTAGTAGCTATATAGCCTTCCCCCATACTTAAATCACACCGTTCCGGTGTGAATACGAATCCAAGAAAAGGAAAGATACATGAACAATCTATAGGATCAAAAGCGTGAGTTTAAGTGTAGCAACTTACCTATTTATTGACAGATCGATTGATCCATAGAAGGATCGATCAATATATGATTACGTAATGTTTCTAATCGGTTGGATCGATCGATCTGATGTATCATTTTTCCTGAATGCTGATGGATCATTCGATCCATAGACGGATCAATCGATCTCTCATTTTGTATAATGATATTTCTTTACTGGTCAATTGATCCATAAACGGATCGATCGATCTAAACATCCGACCAGTTTCTTCTTTTCATGAAACACTTCTAAACTCACAACTAAAAATCAATATGTTAGCCTCCAAAAGCTAATCTGACTCATAACTAAATATTACTAATCTAAAACACCGAATTAGTGGGTTGCCTCCTACTCAGCTATTTGTTTAACGTCAAAAGCTTGACAAGCTTACCTTCTAAGCAGAATCTAAGTTAGCACCAATTGATGCTTTGTTGAAACTACCATCGCCGGATTTTTGCATCTTTAGAACCTTCCTCATCATTAGTTTTGAATAGTCTTCCCTTTTTTCCTTAAGATCTGAGAGGAAGAATGCCTTAACTTTTGAAAAGGATTTCAAAGTTCCCTTGCACTTTACCTTATACTATATTCTGTCTTTAACCAACGTTTGAGGAATCAAAATCAGATATATGTCCTTGTTGATCTCCTTTGATGTCTCATTTCTTTTGTTTTTGAATTTTGAAGAGGGCTTTGGAGTTTCTTTGCCCTTTGCCTTTCGCTTGATTCCTTCTCCAATCGATGTTTGAGGCTTCATGATTGATTGAGGATGCTCATTGATCTTTGCCAAGTTTATATTACCCTTATTTTTGATCTTAGGGGCTGCTCTCTTGCTTGGGGTTTGAGCCTCTTCTTTCAAGATTTCAATAATGATCTCTTTAGTACTAGACTCGGTTTGAGACTTGGCTTGAAATTTCTATGCTTCCCTTTTCTTTTTCATCATATTGATCGTAGAGGCATTTTTGTTGGGTACTATTGGATAGTAGTAGCCCTTCTTGATCTTAGTGAGATAGATTCGCTTTTTAGGCATGTCTATCACAACTCCAACAGATGCTAGAAAAGGTCTTCCCAACACCAATTGCACATCTGTATTTCCCCCAGTATCTAAGACATGGAAGTCGAGCAGGATAACACAATCTCCGGCATGTACCATCACATTAGAGATCAATCCATTTGAGGATACTACCAAATTTTTAGCTAGTGTAAAAGCTAGCCCCGATGGCTTTGTTTCCTTGAGTCCCAAATTCTCAGCAACAATCTTTGACATGACATTAACGTTAGCTATTGTATCGCAAATTAAATCCATAAATATCACTCCTTTGACCTTAACTGGAACCAAGAATTTGCCAGGATCTTGTAGCTTTGAAAGTCTTCTTAGTGGAATTATCCTTTCAGAGACTTCATCATAGTACACTAGCTCTTCTTTAGAAGTATTAGGCTCTTCTGAGCATTCAATCTCGAGTTCTTTTAGCTGTTCAGAAATTTCAACAGTTTGCAGGGGGGATCGATTGATCCTACAGTGTATCGATTTATATCAGTGTTTTTCGAGATTTTTTCCAATGGATCGATCGATCCAGTGTGGATCGATCGGTTTTCCCCGAAGACTTCTTTTTTCCTGGATCAATCAATCTGAGTATGCAGATCGATCGATCTGCAGTCTCTAGGTTCCTACGCATTAATGGATCGATCGATATCTTGGCCTGTATCATCTCCGGAATTTCTAAAATCTGCAGAACTGTCAGACTCATCTTTCTTTTTTCAAGTGCCCGAATTTATGGCTTTGTAGTAGCCTTTCGGGTTGTCTTCCACTTTCCCAGGAATAACACCACCTTGTCTCTTGATTGCTTCTGAGGTTTAAGCCACTTTCAGATCCAATTTCTTGACATGATTGGACAATGTTTCAAACTTATTGTTCATATCATTATACATGTTCTCAAGCTTCACATTCAGGTTCTTTTCAGAATGTTGCTGGCTTTCTAGAATCTTCTTGATCATTAATTCGACCTTATTGTCTTTCAGGGGGTTCACTTGAAAACAAGGTTGAGAGGTCGCTTGAAATCCTCCTGAGTTTGATTTTTGCACAAAACTTCTATTTTGGTTTCCTTGGAAACCACTTCCACTTGAGTTCTGACCAAATGTTTATCCATATTTCTGCACAAAGCTCTGTGATTGGTTTGGATAAACCTGGTCATGTGGATTAGCCACATTAGTACTCCTCCAAGAGATATTACTTTCATTGAAACCTTGATTGTATACTCTCTGTCCCTGGATATTAATATAGCTTACTGCCTCTATATTCTCAGGTTCTGAAATAGCAAAGCAATCAACCTCAATCTTCTCCACATCGTCAGCAAAACTGATATGTTTCTCATTTTGCTTCTTGAGAAGTTGAGTTAGGAGTCCTTTCACTTCAGATAAATCATAAGATTCTGAAGTAGATGATCTTACTTTCCGATCATAGTCGAGGCAGTGATTGTTATTGCTATGAGCTAGATTGTCTATTAGCTGGTAAGCTTCATTCACATGTTTTTTCATGAAGTCGCCATTACTAGAAGTATGAAGAGAGAATCGATACTGCTGCTCTATTTCCCCGTAGAAGGTATTGAGTAGACTTAGCTCAGAGAAGCCATGATGAGGATAGTCTTGAAGGTATTCTTTAAATATGTCCCATGCTTCAAAAAATGATTCTACGGGACCCTGCTGAAACTGAGAGATCTTGTTTCTCGGATTGTTGGTCCTTGTAGAGGTATAGAAGTGGCTTAGAAACTTTGATTTGCATTCGTCCCAATTTTCTATGGAGTTAGCCAGCAGCGTTTTCAACCACCTAAGAACTCTATCTGCTAGAGACTGGTTGAAGAACTTACAATAGATGAGGTCTTTAGAGACTCCATTAAGCTGAGTTGTGCTGCATATATTCTCAAAGTTTTCTATATGATCCATAGGGTGCTCAGTGGGAAAACCATGGAATTGATTTTTCCTGAGCAGCTGGATTAGCTGGAACAGGAATTGGTAGTCCTGTCTTTGAGGTTGGCGAGGGAGTAGAGTATTGTTGACAAGGAAAGCTTTAGGGTTGTTGAAGTCTCAAACTAGTACCATGTTGTGGTGTGGTAGGCGATTTCTGGCTTGTTCTGGTGGCACTTGATTACCATTATCGCCTACTTGTTGTTGCGGTGGTAACCGATTTCCGTTACCTCCTTGCTGTCCCGGTGGCACCAGATTGTCGTTTCCTCCTAATGGTTAATCTCCAAGTGATGTAGTCTTTGTTGAGGGTTATGGACATTTTGGTCCTCAAGTATGACCGGATTCTGAATCACATTCTCGGCCATTGTGCTAGACGAGCTTGAGCTTTTTCTTCCTGTCCGGTTAAAACGTTATACTCTTGCTAGTTCTTCGTTAGTGAGGTTGATTATTTAAGATGATTTGTTAGATCTTCTGTTCATGCACCTGCAAAACAAAGACAAGTTTTGTGCAAAAAACAAAGACAAAACACTGAAAATTAAAAATCTTAGACTAGATGCTAAGTAAAAATTAAAAGGCATAATTGGTCCCCGGAAACGGCACCAAAAATATGATAGCTTAGGATTTTAATCCTAAATCTACACTGAAAAGAACAGATCCTCGTAGTATAGTAAATGGTCCCAAGAGACCAGATTATGCGACTGTCAATTAAACTTTCGTTCCTAGCTAAGATGGTAATAAAAGGTAGAGTTTGATTGTTTTAAAGAAAATAATTAAAAGACAGTAAAATAAAGTGGTTTTTAAGCAATTAGAGTAAACACTAGGCGTTAGGGAATTTTACAGGCTATCAGTTTTGAAGTTCAGGTTGACATGCAATTTTTATTTATGAAAGTGGTTCTCAACTCAAAAGACAATAATAGGCTAATTTCTTCCCGAAGTATAAGACCCCTATAATCGAACTACCCAAGTACAAACTCTTGCCGTATTTAAACAATTCAATCATGCAAGGACTTCAGATTTGATATGTTCATAAGCATCAAAGACAATACTTCCGCAAGCAGAGACACTTAATCATCTAGACTAGGTCAAGTTTGTAAACCAAATCTCATTGTATTTATTAACCTAATTTCATGAACTAAGTGATCAGGCTAATTCAAGCAATAATTTCAGATCTAGATTAAGAACCTAGCAATTCAAATCCATAATGTCAAATCCTAACTATCAATTCCGGATTTCCATGGGATAAATCCTAAAACCTAACAAAGTGACTACTCAGACGTGACTAAGCAATCAACAAACATTATCATTAGAAGAAAACACATAAGATAATTGAATTGTATAAAATAATAGAGTTCAGAAATCTTCTTCAATACAAAATAGATCCCTTTTCTCTGAAAAGCTCTTAAAATAATTGTGTGTAAATTGTGTTCTCTCTCCTTCTTTAAACTAAGCCTAAAACTATTTATAATAATAATAAAAACATAATCTAATAAGGAAAACTCATAAGAAGTCTTGAGGACAAATGTTGACTCGAGTGTTGGGATCAATCCATCATTCTTTATCTTCCGAGATAGATCGATCCATGATGAGATCGATCGAGCTAAAATTCCGTACATTCTCCAGAAGCTTGGATCGATCGATCTCCTCAGCGAAATTTCCAGGATCGATCCTTCTGCTTCAAGTTGGCCCATTTCCACTTGAATTCTTCCAGAAATCATTCTTTTTGCTCCAGAACGTCTTAAACACCTAAATTCCTGAAAACATACCAAAAACATGTGGAAAGCGCTCAAATGATGTCAAATAGCAAGTATAAATATCCACTATAAAGCATCAAAATCGAGTGATATCACCTGCAAACTTAACATTGACATGTTCATTCCCACCAACATTAGCATCATTGGTCATCTCCACACCAAATTCTTGCATTTGTCTTAATGGATATGTGCCATCTAATACAGGAGGTGGACCTTCACCACATCTCTTCGTGAATAATGTAGTAAATCAAACATATGGATGATTTGGGGGTAAAAACCTTCGGTGAAAGACAAACCAACATGTTTTTCTTTCATTCTTCAGCTAGAATGAGTTGGTGTTATCGTTACAATATGGAGAAACTAGGTGGATCCATCACAAAACTAGATACATTAATTCCAATCATAAGTTTTCTCTAGGATACCAAAAAATTAATCAGGCAATAGCTACAAAATCCTGATGTGGTACACCATCACCACGTACGAGAATGTTATTAAACCTAAAATATTTGAGTTTAACTCTAACTCATGGAAGGTTCTTAATGACGTCGATCTTAATTGCGTCATAATACGAAATGGTGTGTCTGTGAAAGGAAATACTTATTGGATAGCTTTAAATGAAGAAACGGATGATTATATCTTAATAAGCTTTGATTTTACAAAAGAGAGATTTAGACGTTTATATCTTCCGACATCTATGAATGAGTGCAATATATTTCTATCAAGTGTTGGAGGAGAAGAAGAACAACTCTAGTTGTTAAGACATATCTCTAGCTCTTCATTAAAGATGGAGATATGGATGAGTAGCAAAATCGATACAGAAGAAGCTTTGTTTAGAAAATCCTTTGTAGTGGACTTACACGCATTCATTGATTGGGGTTGTGTTACCTCGCGTCTTTTAATCGACGAGGAGAAGAAAGTGGCTTTATTTTGTAACAAATCGAACATGGTATATACTATTGGAGAGAATGATCAATACTATACACAAATCTCTTATATAGCTTCTATATTACCATGGTTTCCACGGCTTTTAAATTATGTTCCAAGTTTGGTTCAAATCCAGCAAGGTAGATACAAAAGAAAAGAAAGAAACTAGTTTATTATTACAATAACTTCTTGTATTTTCATGTCTTTTTGGAATGATAATGATTATTTTTTTATGAATATTGAATATTTACTTGCATCATGATTCCAATCTTTCATCATATTCATCTTCAATATAATGAAAATAATAGATTATAAGGCCACGAAAATGGTTAATCTCTAGTCCATTGGTCTTATCTCCATTATGATTCTTCCACTTTAAAGTAATGATCATTATAACCATGGCATTTTTTGGCATTGGAACCACCATTAAGGTCATCAAGAAAACAAAGAAATTCATTTAGGAAACAATAAATGGATCTTACAAACTATTGGGATACAAAGCCCATACTTTTGTAGTTGTAATTAGAGATTATAGGTTAAGCTAAGTACCCTCATATAAAAGGCATAGCCTTCATCTTTGTAAACACAAGGTTACCTTTTAATACTAAAGAGGTTTCTTGACATGATATCAGAGTTGATTATGTCACCACTTTGCTCTGCTTCCTCTCAGCCGCCGGTTCCAGTGGTACTTGGTCGTGGTCATTGACATAGACAACCACCCACCAGGCTCTTTGATTATGTGACCACTTTGCTCCATAATCCACCTCACGCGGCAACACCTTATACTCTGGATCAGTTTGTTTCTTCCTCCAAGTTCTCACCGAATTATCAGCAATATCTTCTAGCCATTTTGTCAAATATAGAGCCACAAACTTATGACCAGGCTGTAACCAATGCACATTGGCAACAATCTATATAAGATGAGATAATGGCACTTGAGGATAATAATACTTAGATAATGGAAACTTTACCTCCTGGTAAGAAAGCTATCGGCTGTAAATGGGTAGTCCGAATAAAGTTCAACTCTGATGGCTCAATCCAAAGACACAAGCCTCGGCTGGTTGTCTTGGGTGATTATCAAACCGAAGGTCTAGATTATGATGAAACATTTGCTCCAGTTGCTAAAATGGTTACGGTTCGGGTCTTTCTCCAACAAGCTGTCTCTTGTGATTGGGAAATCCATCAAATGGACGTCCACAATGCATTTCTTCACGGCGACTTAGACGAAGAAGCCTAAATGCGTTTTCCACCAGGTTTTCGAACTTCCGATAAGACACAGGTTTTTCGGTTGCATAAATCATTGTGTGGATTAAAACAGGCTTTGTGGTGTTGGTTTACGAAGTTGGGTAATGCACTCACAACATATGGTTTCCAGCAAACGAGTGAAGATCACTCCCTCTTCATCTGTGCACGTTGTGGAATAAGACTTCACATCTTAGTGTACGTTGACGACCTGATAATAACATGTAATACAGCCTCTCTTATTCGTGATTTCAAGGCTTATATGGCATCTTGCTTTCACATGAAAGACCTCGGCATCTTACGTTACTTCTTGGGTCTCGAAGTTGCACGAAGTCCTGCGGGTCTATACTTGTGTCTCTGAAATAGGTCTTTTAGGCGTCAAACCCGTCTCCTTCCTGCTGGAACAAAATCATAAACTTGCCACAGCCGAGAGTGATCCCTTAGAAGACCCGCACCGCTATCGACCTCTTGTTGGTAGGCTCATTTATCTCGCTGTCACGAGACCTGAACTATCATATGTTGTTCACATATTGTCACAGTTCATGAGCACTCCAAAATGGCGTGGTGCGTTATATCAAAAATAGTCTCGGCCAAGGTATTCTATTATGTTCTAATATCGATTTAACACTTACTACTTGGTGTGATGCGGATTGGGCAGCTTGTCCACTCACGTGAAGGTCTCTTACGAGATGGTTTATTCAACTTGCTGGCACTCCCATCTCTTGGAAAACGAAAAAGCACGATGTTTTCTCTCGCTCCTCCGCCGAAGCTGAATATCGTGCAATGGCCGATACAGTCAGCGAGATCCTATGGCTACAACAGCTCCTGCCAACAATCGGTATCCATCATACACAACCTACAGTTGTTCACTCCGACTCTCTCTCGGCCATCAATCTCACCGCCAACCCCGTTTATCATGCTCAGACGAAACTTGTTGGTAACGACTGTCATTTTATTCGAGATGAGATTCTTAAAGGTACCATCAAGACTAAGCATGTTTCAACTAAAACGCAACTAGCTGATATCATGACGAAAGCATTGGGACATTCTGAGTTTGAAGCGTTTATTAGCAAGCTGGGTGTTTGTAAACTCTATACTCCACCTTGAAGGGAGTATTGGGCTACAAAGCCCATACTTTTGTATTTGTAATTAGAGATTATAGGTTAACCTAGTACTCTTATATAAAAGGTATAGCCTTCATCTCTGTAAACACAAGATTACCATTTAATACTAAAGAGGTTTCTTGACACAAACACCTGAAAATCTATCTTTAGCCTAAC
>OVBE01003620.1:0-26274 GCA_900406425.1 Iberis pinnata
GAGCTTTTACCCACAAAGTCTAAGACCTAATCCCTAAAATTAAGTCTTGATTCAACAAATGTCAATCGTTTGGTTGATCAATATAAATCGGAGTTTGATAAACGTGATCTAGCATAAATAAGAATGACACGGTTTCTTGCCTTATGCTGAGATCGAGATATAGTGACAAAAGGATATAGGAATAGATAATTCCAGTACAAGTGGGAGATTGTTAGGAATGTCCTGAAATCTTTTTGTACTTACTCTAGATAAAGTTGTAGTGTCAATGTTTGACAATTATATAATATTAGGTGGTTATAATTTTTTGTTAGAGACCGCTTATAGTCTATGGTTTATGAATACATTGCTATTATTATATAATCCTACAGTGTCACACACCTAAGCAAACTGGATCAATGTCATATTGGGTTTTAATAATATAATATATATATTATATAAGATATATATATATATATATATATATTTATTTATTTAGTTGGTGTACGTACGATTACATATACATATAAAGTGATGTATAAAGTGATGTATAAGTAATGTATATAACGTATAAGTGATTGAAAATCACTTTATGAAGTTGGGCTTAAAGGTCCATTACGTTATATTTATAGCGTCGTTGGATGTATATATACATCATGCTAAACGTTAATGTGAGAAAGAGAGTTTTGAGAAAAGAGAAAAAAACCCTAAATAAGAAAAAGAGGCAGAGATAAACGAATAGTTCGTTTTGACAGCTTCTCTGAGATTTGATTTCATTGGTACTAGTATACTAATTCATTATTTGCACGAATCCTGGAAATATAAATTCGTAATTAATATTTATAAAGAGTTATAAATCTGTACGAATTCCAACACTTAGGACCAACTCTTTGAAGATGGCTAAAACTGAATGATAGGTGAATGATAAGATGAAAGTTGCAGAAAATGATGAATGATCTGTGAGTGGATGTTAAATAAGTAAGGAATAAGATGGATTATATGGTCACACAGGATGAGAAATGACCTTTGACATTCTAGGTTGATCTTTTGATATTACACACTAAAGAGTTCGAATGGTTGTTAAATATTACATACCAATAAAGACAAAAGATCTTTTGAATATAACACAACAAATGAATTAAGGGCTTGCTGGATAATATTACACACCAAGAAAGATAAACAAGTGTTCCTTTGGATTTTACACACCAAAGAAGACAGACGAATTTGATGTTGGATATGCCACACACAAGACACAACACGAATTCATTGCAACAAGAATTGCAACAAGAATCCGATAAAATGCTATACGATTTGGCCATAAACATAATATAAAAGTCATGAACCATTGTCAATAATGAATTCTAACAATACCTGCAAATGAAAACGAGATTTATCATTATATAAGGTTCACATAAACCATAAGACAATCACTTTCACAATGAACAATACACATGAGGACACAATATACATAGAGCCATATAATTAATTAAGTCCCATATCAAGATCACAAACAAACATTGTTTATCGTCTAAGAACCAAATCTTCTTTTTCTCTTACACAACTAAAGGAGGTACACTCTGTTCATTCCTGAAGAAATTGGTCGGATCAATCTTCCCTTTAACCATAGCTAATCTCTTAAAATTACTTCCAAAATACCTAATTCCCCATAAACTCGCATCCTCAAAGCTACAATTAATCCCTTTATTCATTCCCAAATCAAGATCTCTGTAATTCAAATAAGCTCCTCTTGGTGATCCAGAGACATAAATACTCATATAGCTATAAAGCAATCTCATCCATCTCACATGTTTCTCCATCTCTTCAACTTCTTTCACTCTCCATTTCACCATATATTGTATATTATAAAGATTGCCTCTTCTATGTGGAAATGGAGTTTCTGATTCACCAATCCTATACATTTTACCTCCTAATGGTTCCATTATCATTATCGGAGATTCGACCTCGTTAAACCTCTTCCATATCCCTTCTAGACCGGTTTCCTGAATTGGTTTCTTGACAAAATCAGATTTTGCTTTGAAATAAAGATCATTGTATCTCTGTTCTCTATCAAGAAGACTCTCTAATGGATGTCCTTTCTTCCAGTTAAAGTACATTATTGAATCAATCCAGCTCATTTCTGAGCAGTCTTGAGACCTTAACCCTAATTCAGGAAACTTTTGATTCATTAGAGGAATTAGTTGATTGATTCCTCCAAGATAATTTGATTGGAATGTAGCCTGAACAGATCCTCCAGTATTGTAAATTATGACTCTAACGAAGAGATTCTCGTCTATCTCTGCAGCAATGTACTGCCATCTATTTACAATCTTTGTCATGTTTTGTGTTAAAGGTATGTACCTTGTGAAGCAAGTAACCTTTTCAGGAACCCTAACTAGCTTCACTTTCCATGAAACTACAACTCCAAAGCTAGCAGCTCCACCTCCTCTAATCGCCCAGAACAGATCTTCTCCCATTTCCTTCCTTCCGTTATAGATTCTCCCGTTTGCGTCTACGAAACGCGCGTCTACAACGTTATCTGCGGCTAAACCGTGTTTTCTCATCATTGCACCAAACCCTCCTCCACTAAAGTGACCTCCAACTCCGACACTAGGGCATGTTCCTGCAGGGAAGCCATGGATGTTGCTAGCTTTGGAAATTTTATAATAAAGCTCACCAATGGTCGCACCGGCTCCAACCCAAGCTGTTTCTTCACTGAGGTTGATCTCGATCGATCGTAAATTGATAAGATCGAGGATGATGAAAGGTGATTGTGATGAGAGGTAAGAAAGTCCTTCATAGTCATGTCCACCACTTTTAGTTCTTACTTGGACACCAAGTTTCCTACTACAGAGTAATGATCTCTGGATTTCGGATTCGGTTCTTGGAGAAACGATCATAATAGGCTTATGGCTTGTGAAATTCAAGCTCAAGAAATTGTAGTTTTGGGATAAAGATTGAGAGAAATCGGTGTAGAGTCTTGAATCAGGCTTGTGGATAAAGCTTTTAGTGTCTATGAAGCTTGAATCAGAATGTATCGACATGCAAGTAAGAAATTGGTCTCGACTAGGAGGGATTTTAGAGTCAGAATTAACCCATTTGACTATGAAGAGAAGAAACAGAGTCAGAGCAAAAGCTTCAAGCTTTCTCATGTTAGATTTCTTGAGTTTGAAGTTATAGAGAAATAGCATTTCTTGTTGTTCTGGTGATGAGATTTTGGTGAAAACTGATGAGTTGCAGAGGGTTATAAAGATTCCAAACTAAGACTGACGTAAATTTAAAATTTAAAACTCAATGCAAATTTGTTTTTGGAATTTTGTGTTGCACAGAAACAGAAGAAAATTCAATAAAAAGCTTCCAATATTGGTAATTAATTTTTTTTTTCTTACAATTAGTCAAGTAGTTTAAATGCCAACAGTGGAATTACGTGTCTTAATAATGCATTGCCAAATTTATCAGTTATTTGGAATAATTTCTCATTATTTCCATATAGATATACATAGCTAACATAGGCCTAAATAAAGAATTTTTTTACAGGTTTGTGCAAATAATTATTTCCCACACATAATTGTGTTTTAAGTAGGCCAGAAGGGAACTACCTACTTGCGACTATAGTTTTCACACATACCAATTTTTGATTAAAAATCAACTGAACTTTAATAATAAAAACATTTTAATGGAGTTTTCAAAATATGTTTTCTTTATAAAAAAAAAAACTTATTTATGAAAGAAGGTTGTAAACATTATACCAATTTACGATCCATTAGTTGTAATACGTTTTGTTATGTAGAGAATTTAAAAATAATAGAACGGTGATAGGAAGGTAGCGTCAGGTATAATTACTGCAATTGAAGGGCATGAGAGCAACGTGTCGAGGTTTTCTAGTTGTTAGTAACACTTTGACTCACCACTGCATGAGCCCTTTGTCTTACGCTGAGGATAAAAGAAGATTAATATAACAAAACAATTGAATTGATAATTATTTGCTCTTTAACGGACACCAATAGACACCCCTGAAAATATTCTAACACACAATATCTAAGCTACATAATACACGTTTGAGATTACAAGTTTGTAGAGTGACTCAGGTTAATATAGTCCCACATTACTTATAGCAGAAGATACCCGGTTTGCTCGCTATGTGGATAAACTTTAGAAGTGAGATGGTGAAACAAGTGAAATTTGTTGGGTATTATAATTGTAGGACTAGAGATATTGGTATTCCAAATGTATATTTAGGTATATATTCTTTTCTTTTTTGTCAAACATAGATCATTCATTAAAATAGGTATATCGGCAGAGAGTGTTAAATTGCCAAGAATAGCTTTTTTGACACTATTATTTGCGATCTGATTTTTTTTTCTAGGAATATAAGCAAAAGAAACAGAAGAAAATTCTGAAACAAGACTGCGAATATCACTTAATAAACTAAAGAGCTCATTAGAGGAGCTTTGAGAGTTAAGAAGTGTGACCAAAGTCATCGAGTCGGAGAGGAAGATTATGTCTCTTCATTGGATTCTAATGGCGTGTTCCATGGCTTCCTGGAGTGCTATGGCTTCTGAAATTAAGCTAGACGGGGTACGTAGGCAGCATAAGGAGAAGGTTTCCGGCTGTGTATCCTCGGCAGATATGTATACCCAACCTAAACCTGAGACTTTCAACTGTTCCTTCCAAGCAGCATCAATAAAACATGAAGTTCTAATACCTCACAAGACAATAAAGAATTTCCTTTAAATACACTTTATTAAGAACTATTTAAACAATCTTACAGATTTGTTTAATCAGATTGACTCGACCTCAAGAACTCTTGATTCGACACTGACCAGTTCCTAACTACCCTGTCTCACACACATCAACAAATGTGTTAAAATCGTTTTTTTCATTCACCAATAAGAAACCCAAAATCCTCGTATACTTTTCTCTCACAATAAAGCTCCGTCTCTCTGGTTTTTTATTTCTTCAAAAGTCTCATAAGGTTCACAACCTTCTTCGCCTTTATATATCCACTTAGATATCTAATATCTTCCTTATTAGAATCTACCTTTTCCTTGATTTTCTCATATCTCTCTATTAAGATATTCTTGTCCTGATCGATTTCCTTTTATCCTTTTTGTTAAGATTTTCTTGTTTTGATCCTCACTTTGGCACCAAGTCTCTCAACTTCCATTCTTTACAAATTGCAAGTTTAGTCCTCCAAAGTCTCGGACTCAACAAAACAAAGGAAGCCTTGAGCTATAGAAGGGAAGGGGTAAACTGTATGAAGCTGTTTAGTCTTAGGAAGAAGAAGCTGAACGTGTTCCCATTCCCTAGCCTCAGAGATAGCTTTAGTGATTATTTCAGTTGCAGAAAAACATCTTTCGAAGAAGATGCGATTATTATGAGCTAGCAAAATGTTCCAAAGGATCCAACAGACCAGGGATGCTGACTGTAAATTTGTTGGAGGAAGAACATGGGCCATTCTCGCCTTTGAGAGAAGCTGCAAATTTGAATCTTCAGGCTGGACAAGTAAATTACTAAGATGGGCTATATCCCAGTCTTGCGTAGCGAAGTGACAATGGAGGAGAATGTGTTATGAAGATTCAGGTTGGCCACAAAGAGAACAAGGTAAATTAGATGGGGTTCCTCTCTTCGCTAACTCTGTACTAGTTGGAAGAGCTCTATTAGCAGCTTTCCATAGAAAATTTTTGACTTTAGGGATAATGCTTAGTTTCCAGAGGTCATTCTAACATTTGAAGGACAAGTTTGTAGAAGATACATCTGGAGTTGTTAAAGCACCGTATCCCGTTCGAGTAGAGTAGAGTCCGGATTTTACCGGAAGCCAAATTTGTTTATCCTGACATCTTGATGAAATAGAAGGCAAAAGTTTGATTGATTCCTCATATTGAGGAAGGAGGGAGCGAATGAGATCCCAGTTCCAGTCACAGGTAGATGGGAGAATTAGAACATTAACCCTCAAATCCTCTTGTCCCTGAGGTATATGACCAAATGGTATAACCAGTTCATGTATGGATAGCCAAGGGTCGCTCCAGACTTTAACTTTTGATCCATCCCCGATTAACCATCCGAGACCACGACGGAGTACCTCTCTCCCAGCCATGATTCCACACCATCCGTGAGAAGGTCTAGATGGAAATATGACATTCATAAAAGATGAGGTCGAACAATATTTTGCAAGTAAGACACGGGA
Organism: Iberis pinnata; assembly: GCA_900406425.1. Taxonomy (NCBI): domain Eukaryota; kingdom Viridiplantae; phylum Streptophyta; class Magnoliopsida; order Brassicales; family Brassicaceae; genus Iberis; species Iberis pinnata. Next base: position 6,161 of record OVBE01003620.1, read on the forward strand.
TAAGAGACTGTCCTGGTTTGATAAAATTCTCCAACTAATGTTAGCCAAAAGGGAATCGCTAAAAGCTTCAATTTCTCTAAAGCCCAATCCCCCTGCATTTTTAGGATTCGCTAGAGTGTTACTCGCAACCCAACAAATTTGTTTCTTATTCGCGTTTGCATCCCACCAAAACCGTGTAAGAACCGATTGGATACGTTTGCAAAGAGAGATTAGTAACTTGAAGCAAGACATCAAGTAGGTAGGCATAGCCATAAGAACCAACTTCAACATCACTTGTTTCACAACGGTAGAAAGGAAGCGAGAAGTCCAGCTAAGGGAGCGTTGTCTAATTCGGTCTACTATCTTGCCAAAAATATTAGTCTTTTACCAAAGTTTTCAGGGACTCCAAGATATTTTTTGTTGCCACCCTCTTTTGTAATGCCAAGTATTATCTTAACTTCCTCTCTATTTTCTAAAGGAGTATGAGCAGAAAAAGTAACTCTTGACTTGTTAAGGTTTATAACTTGACCCAAAGCTTGTGAATACCAATGAAGGATAGCCGCTAAAACCGGATGTTCTTAGCATTAACAATGCTAAAGAACATTGTATCATCCGCAAAGAGCAAATGATTGATTCTTGGGCCATTTTTTGAGACTCGGATTCCGGGTAATAGACCGGAGGCTTGGGCTTTGCGGCATAAAACCTGAGAGGACTTCTGAGCATAAGATAAACAAGCAAGGGGACAAAGGATCCCCTTGCCGAAGGCCTCAGGTGGGGACTACACTCCCTTCAGGCGATCCATTAATGAGGAAGGAGTAGGAAACTGATGAGACACACTCCATAATCCATCTAATCCATACGTGATGAAAGCCAAAGCGACGCAATACATTCTCTAGAAAACTCCATTTGATCCTATCGTATGCCTTGCTCATGTCGATTTTAATTGCCATAGATCCTCGTTTAGTCGCCTTCGAACATCTAAGAAAGTGCAAGATATCATGTATAATTAAAACATTGTCAAAAATGAGACGTCCCGGCACAAACGCCGATTGATTTTCAGAAATAAGAAGCAGTAGAATCTTGTGAACCCTTTTTGCCAAGATTTTGCAAGAATCTTATAAAACACATTACAAAGGGAAAGCGACCGGTAATCAGAGACTTTATATTGACAAAGAGTCTTAGGCATGAGCCTAATGTGAGTTTCATTTTGTCTCAGGGGAAAGACACTGCTAGTAAAGAAGAGCTTGATTTCCAAGACCATGACCGGTTCAATTGTTGTCCAAAAATTTTGGTAGAAGCCTGTTGTAAAACCATCCAGTCCAGGAGCTTTTTTGGGGTGCATGTCAAAGAGTGCTGATCGAATTTCCGTGCTGTCAGGGATGACAATCAACAAACGATTCATTTCATCCGTTATAAGAGGGAAAATGGCTTCATTAACTATACTTACATCCTCATTGCCTTGAGAGGTAAATAAGTTCTTAAAATAACCTGAAATGATTTCGGTAATGTCCTTATCCTCAAAGTGAGGAACACCTTCCATGTTTTCAGTAACCGAGAGTCTGTTTTGTGCTCGTCGAGCCCTAGTCATGGCATGGAAGTAGACGGTATTTCTATCCCCATTTTTGGAGCTAATTTATGTGACTTTTTTTTGTTTCCAAAAAGAATCCTCAAGAGCAAAGGAAGCTTCGAGTGTGGCTGTGAGACTTGTTATGCGATCAGTATTTGGCAGATCTTCTGATAAATCACTCTCCAATTCCTCTTGTTTCTTATGGATCATCTCCCGTGAGCTGTACTTTTGGTTCTTTGTCCACTTATGATTTCAACACGGCAGTTGTTCATGCGATGGAGACGAGAGGCTGAAGAATTTCGGAGCCATGTTTCTTGAATAAGATATGCAACCAAGGAGTTTTGGCTAAGTCTGTTATCAAATCTAAAAACACCATTGCGTTTAACTAGAGACTTATCAACACAAGTAAAGAGAGGGGAATGATCAGAGCCCCCAAAGCGGAGGTAAGCAGCTTTACAAGAAGGGAATTGGTCAAACCATGAAGCATTACCAAGTGAGCGGTCAAGCCAAGTTCTAACAAAGTGGTCATATCTTGTACCTCTCCACGAAAGTGGATTCCCATAATGTCATAGAGTCCATTGATACTGATGAAAAAAATGGAAGTTGACAAAAGTACCCAAACTCCGTAACGGGCCTCCTGACTTATCTTGGTTGTCTGTTAATTCACTGAAGTCGCCTGTTAAGAGCCATGCTTTAGTTTGGTTGGAAGCAAACAAGGAAATCGTATCCCAGACCAATTTTCGATCTTCCACTAATGGCGCTCCGTAGATTAAGGTGATGTAAGAGAGCTTGGATTTGAATGAGAGCTGATAATCTATGAATTTTTTCTAAGATCTAAGGATCTCCAAATCGACATCATCCTTCCAGAATAGAGCTAACCCACCACTGGTACCTAAAGGAGGTACAAGGAAATTATGTCTATATCACATGCTTCTAGTTTTTTTAAGGACAATATGATCTTCATTTTTAGTTTCCATTAAGAAAAGAACGTCTGGGAAGCAACCTTGGCAAAATTCCCGGAGTCTTCGAACTGTCAAGGGATTGGCAATCCCTTGACAGTTCCACGCTATCATGGCTAAAGAAGAGAACTTGGTGGAGTCCAAAAATCCACCTTTTCCTGACTATTGCAGGAACTATAGTCGTGGTCTGCTGAGAAAGTAAAGGGTTGTTGTGCAGATTATTCTGAGATAGGTTATGTTCTGGTCCCTTCTTACTTGGTGAGCCACGGGCCAGAGCAACATTCCTTTTTCTGGTGTTTTCTCCTTTGAGATACTTCCTGAGGGCTTTAAAATTTGGCCCGTTCTTTGGTGTAGCTTTTGTCCCTGTTCTTAAGGACGCCTTTTGTCATGCCTTTCTCTCAGGGGCTAGGATCTATGTTTCTGAGACTGGGAGAGAGACAGTAATCTCACTTATTCGGGGACACAGTCTAGTCAGGGAAGATACAGTAGGTGGTGCATTGGTATGGGGATGGCCTTGTTCCACTATAGGAACCACTCCATTAGCAGTTGTATGAGGAGAACTCAGAGCCTGATCATGTGCTTTGTGAGAAGATGATGAGACTAAACCAAAAGTAGAGTTGTAGCGGATTTCAATGTCTTGAACTTGGCCTAAGTTATGGTTGACTGGTGAGCGAGAAGAGTGGATTGAATTTTAAATAAATAGGCTTGTTCTTTCCAAAGCAAGTCTTCGAGACTTTTGGGAGCCAGAATCTATCATGATCTCTTTTCCCGGGTGCCTGTTAGGAGGAAAAGCAGTAGTGTCAAGGTGATTTTGATATAAAGGATTGGCTGCAGTCTCCAAAAGGGGTCGAGATTCTCCTTGATAATCTCTAGAACCTCTGAGCGAGTGGGAGTGAGGTTCATGATCTCTGGAGCTACGTCTATGATCACTTTCACAATTGAAGTGAGAGTCTAAGCAATGGTCTTCTGTAGTTTTCCGAGATGAGACATCATGTTGATGTATGGGTCTGTAAAAAGACCGAAAGTTTCCTCTGTTTTCTGTTTCTCTGGGATGGGAATAGTGAGGCCTGAAACGGCCTTCCCTATTGATGTTTCTGAAGGAGGGAACTCTCACTTTAAGAGGGTCAGTTCTGTGATTTTCTCTAAAAGCTCTACGAGAAGCCAATCTACGCTTGTCGTCTTCAATACGAGACAAGGTCTTATGTTGGGATATACCCAAATTACGTGAAGGCTGTAAGACCGGGTTGATATTAGGGCAGTCTCGTTCATCATGGGATAAGCGAAGGTAGTGAAAATTCAAGCTTTTCATATTCCAACTCTATAGTGGTAACCTCCCTGGAAGGTAGCTGTATGTTCATGGACATAACTAATGGTTGTAAACCGTTCACTAGAACTCTTACACGAGCTTGTTCAATATATATATCTTCCAAATGCCCCAGATCTAGTCCAATGGTTCAAACGGTCTGGTCATCCCAATGATGAAGAGGGATGCCATGAATCTTGATCTAGAATTGAATAGTGGCTGGAAAGTAGTCTGATACAATTGACTCCCATCTTTGAAGGATTAACATCCATTTTTTGAAATGGTAAGGAGCTCTGTTGAGAATCAATAGCAAATCAGTTTCATTCTCAAAGCGGAACTGATACTTTTGAGTCCCTAGGTCTCTGCCTGTTACTTTAGATGGGAGATTCCAAAGTTTAATCATGTAATCCACTACATTTTTTGGATTTTGGACCCTTGGGTTAGTTACTCTACCAATAAGGGTCAGCAAATTGGCTTCAAAGGGTAGAGTTGTCGCATGGAGGTATTTTCAGGGGTGACCGTCTTCTAGATTGATTATTAGGTTGATACCACTTTGGTCTATCTTCTCTAGACTGTCAGTGCGACATGGCCACAGAAAAAGAAATGTATGGCTTTAATCTGCAGAGATAGAAGTCAACAGAAAAAGTTAGGGCCTGTATAAACAGTTATAAAGCTCAACAGAGAGTAGTGAAGGAACCAGTTAGCACTTAAACTTTAATCTTTAGATCTAGTAGGTGCAACTACCATAATAACTGAAGGGAGAGGTAACCGTTTATGAAAGTATAAAATCTCCACAAAAGAGTAAAAGAGCAGACGAGAAACCTTTATAAGAAAACTCAACAAAGGAGAGTAAAAGACACCATTAAAAGTGTAAAAGCAACTTTGTCTTGAATTTAAAGGAGTTAAGGTTCAAGGTCAGTAGTGAAGGGATGCCGGTGCACAGTGGTGAAGACTTGTCTCAGCAGAGCTGTTGAGCAGCGAAATCATTAAACTGAGATTTAGTTAAGTGTCCTGAGAACCAGGCAAGCATGAGTTAGCTCTTCTTTAGCCGGAGAAGAAGGAAATATATGATCGGTGGAAGGTTCCGACGAGAACCACAAATTGCTAAAAGAGGTAAGAGGATTCTATTTTGGGATACGATTCAAAAGTCCAAGCTCTATTTAGTAGCTAGGTAAGAGGATCAATATCTAGTTTAAGGAATAAAGCAAAAGGAGGAAAGTCCAAAGGGGAAGGAAAACATAGGAGTAAAAAGTGCTTCGGGCATATTGTCTGGGAGAAACCTCTTTCTAAAACCTCTCTCTAAGTAGCTTTTCATGTATATATTCCTTATATTTGGAATTGTGTGCTATGTATTATTGAAGAATAAATGAAGGTTCTAGTCTCTGTTCATTACTAATTCAACGGAACTAATTCAGATGATATCATCGCCAAGTTAATAAATGATTGGTCGGCATTTCACACGGAACTATATGAGATTATATGAGATGGAATCACTCAAAACATGAATTTTGGAGTTCAAATTAGTGATCGTCCATGAATTCAAAATTAAAAAGATGCATATCCTATTCAAAATTGCTTGCAATCATAATATTGTATTTTTTTATTAGTGCCTTTTAAAATCAAATTTATGTGTAGATCCACAATTTTTACATAACCAATAAAGAAATATTTTTTTGGTGAAAAAAGTAATAGTAAAAAAATATTATAATGTAATATAATTATCTTTCTCATCTAGATAAACTCACATGTATGACATCTCTTATATATATATAGTAGTATAAAAGGAGGGTGAGTGATTGTAGTAATAATCACATCAACATAACAACACTTTTTTTTGTCACTTGTCGTCTTTATTGAACACCGGGGAATTATAACACACACAAAATAAGTATCTTACAAACAAGCCAAAAGCCTGCTATGTCGACTAAGTAAGCTCGACATTTGCTGGAGCCAAAAGCCTGAAATGCCAACTGAAGAAGCTTGACATTCTCCGGAGCCAGAGAAAGAAAACAAAAAAACAAAAGGCGAGGCGAAGACAAAGACCCAGCAAAGGCAAGAAAACGACATCCACAGGGACCAGAGAAGTGCCGCGAGAACCACCAGAAATGCCCGACCCAGAAGCGAAGCTCATACAGAAGACGACGCCCAAAATCGCCCAACAATCCAATACAACTACCTCAAGCTTGAAGAACCGTAGACCACGAGACCGGACTGTGTTAACCTCGACGACAGGAGGCACTACACGGGAAAGTCCGATAGAGGCGGGATTACATCTCAAAGAAAGAGAGAACCCGTGAATTCTCAAATGTCTCACCCAAAGGAATGGACGATCGCACCACAATGTAGAGAGAAGGACAGATAACCGTTTACAGAACCAAAATGACTTCCGAAGACGCCAAACGCGATCGGGAACTGAAAACGAGCAGGATGAAGCAGAACCAAAACGCAGAAATCGCGAACACTAAACCGGGACAAGAGACAACCCTTCCACCAAGCGAAGACAAGTCAACACTAATCCAACCACAACAACCACCGTAGCCGAACCCAAACGAAAGAACCAACACCCGCCCAACCAAAACAAATCCTAGAAGCTAAGCCCTAGAACTGCTGATACCAGAGCACCACCCAGGGAAATGAGTCACGTACCAAGCACGAGAACACCAAAGCAGGTGGAGAGGAGCCGGGAAGAGACCACCGAAGAGGAGGCCGGAAATCGCAAAGGGAAGAGGCCGGAAAAGCGAAGGGAGGAAGCTGGAGAAAGGAAAGGGGGAGCTAAGGAAGCCGAGACCAAACCCAAAGGCAAAGGAAACGGCTGAGCCACCACTAAACCTCCACAAATTCTCCACAGAACCACCCAACACCGCCGTCGCAGATGGATCGAAACCGCCAGAGGCCAGAAACCAAAACCAAGCCGATTAAAATAACTAGACGACGAAAGCAAGATGAGGTGGGAGGTGACGCCGTCGTAGGCACAGCGCCACCGCCAATCGGAGCTCTAAAAGGCCGGCCAAGTGAAATCGGCGATTGAGAGAAAAGGTATTCAAACCACTATAATGAAATTTGTTTATCAACATAACAACACTTTAATAAAGAGAAAGTTCTCATATACACTCTTTTTTAAATCGTCTTGCACATATAATAATAATAAAATATTATTATACAACACGTTATCAGCATATGTGTTTCTACATCCGAGAAATTATTTCTGATACCCGACTCCGACGTCTAATGTAAAATTTAATTTATGTCAAATTTAATTAATTTAATTTTATGAAGTTTATATTCGGAGTAGAAAGATTTTTCCTTCTCTCGGGCGCTGCCCCTTGATTATAAAACTTTATGGGCTATGTCCCCTTGATCATTATAGGGGCTACGCTCCTCGATCATAAAATAAAGAGTATTTTTGTAAATTAGGTACTTTTTATTTTCTTATTTGGAAAATAGGTACTTTTGTTTTTAAATTTGGAAAATAGGTACTTTTGTTTTTTTATTTGAAAAATAGGTATATTTGTTCATTCACCAAATCATTCATCATTCTTACAAACAATTCATCATTCACGTAACTCATTCATCATTCACACAAAACAATTAATCATTCACACAAACGATTCACCGTCATCATTCACAAACAATTCACCATTCACGAAATGAAAAAGTACCTAAATACAAAGACTTTTACAAAGTACCTATTTAGCAAATTAAAAAACTTTTTAGTACCCTATTATCAAATTTTCTCTAAAATAAAAGGTATATCTTAAATCTGTCGAAAAGCAATGCCTTCTAGATCATAACATTAAATGATATATCTTTGGATCGATTGAAAGGCTATACCTCCCGATCTTATGGATGGCAATGCATCCTACACAATCATGTGGTAGCACATGCCCCATAAATGATAACTTTAAATTTTGTATTTAATGCGGCCTTTACATTATGCTTTAAACTCTGCATTAATTTATGCTATAAATTACTACACTGAGTTACACCTTAAATTTATGTTTTTAAATTATACCTTAAATCACTATTGAGTAGCGAAAATACTTCTAAAAATCTTAAATGCTTTAAAAGAGATAAAGTGCTCATAAAATGAAGACAATGCAAAAATAATGGAAAATTCTAGATGAGTTAGTCTCTCGACTTTCAAATGCATTAAAATAATAATTTATGATGATTTGCATTCTCCAAAGTCTCAACGAAACTCGTGAAGTTTCAGAAAATGTCTCAATTTTATCATAGAGACGGAAGGCATAATAAAACCGGTTAAGCCATCCGGATTACATAGTAATTTATAAATCATTGAAAACATAAATTTATGCATAATTTATGTTAAATTCTGGTAAATTTATTTAAATTATATTATTATTTAAATTTATAAGTTATATATGGAGCTCATTGTAATTTATTCTCCTTCATTATAAAGTAAGGCTATGCCTTCTAAATTACATGGTCTTTGACATATTCACCATTTTTGGTTAAATAAGCTCTTTAAAAACATAATGGTTTTGATTTTTTTTATCTACCCTCATATCAAATCCTATTTATAATCGACTCAAAAATGAGAATCAATCAATGATTAGGCATGTTATGCCCTAATATTAATAAAGGGTTTTTGGAATTCCAATTCAAATAATTATAAGATCTTTAAGTAAAACACATAACCTAAGATGGTTTATGACGTTGATCCAAAAATGTAATTCAGTTCAAGATGGATAAATTTGAATAGTTATCACCTCAACAGGAGAGTTAAAGAATCCCATCTATCGACAATAAGTTAATAATTTTGCAGAATTCACCTCATAAAGTTTATAATTTGGTGAGATTACGCATCAAAATTTATTACTTATTATATGTCGACTGGATAAAATGGAACAACTAAAAAATTATGTTCACACTTTATGAGCTTGTTGAACTATTAGTAAAGAAATATAAAGAATTGCAAAACTATTTATGGTGATATATCCATGTATTTGTCATGGAACATTCAGCCTTGCATGTAAGAATAATATATATACATATATATATATATATAAAACCATCAATGAATGATGTGTTTATTGCAAGATTCTTATAATGAAAAGATTTTGTAAGAAAGAATCATTGAATAGTTTGGATCTTGAACAAATAAGTGTAAACTTAAAGTTCAGAAGTTCAAAGGATCACTATTCATAATATCTTCCAAAATAAATGCTAAAGAGCATTTATAAATACAACCGATGGATGAAATTTTAGTATATGAATTATCAATATAGATCCTCATTTAAATATATATATATATATATATATATATATATATATGAACGTAAAGTTCAGAGGATAATTCATCTCAAATCCCAGCTAAAAATGCTCCAACAAAATATGTCTTTAAAGAATGACATATTAAGTCTATGACACGTATATTACGTGATAGATTACTTTGGTTCAAAATATTTAAAAATCGTCAAAACACAAAAGGAGCAGTTTTTATTCAAAAAGGGATTGAAACTCCTTGATGAGGAGTATACCGTAGACGTGATTAATAATAAAACCAAGTACTTGAATAAAATTATTGATGAATGATAAGAGATCTCTATTAATCATATCATTACGGAAAATGTAGAACCAAAGGAATAGAAAAGTAAATTTTGAAAATATAAAATGACATAGTACATAATGTCAAAAAAGTAATGGACAGTTACATTTTAGTGTACCTAAAAGTGAAGTATTTACATTCTAGTGTACTTCTTGCTTTTGGTGTACTTTTACTTTTAAAAAATACCTTAATGCGCTAGAAAGGAAAGGAGAAAAAAAATAGTGACATTGTTGTCTTGGTAGATGTGCAAGATAAAAGTAATTTTTTATTTTTCTTCTTCAATCTTTAAAATTAATTAGTTAATATTATATGTGTTTTTGAAAAATAAATTATACCAAAATTATATTTTTTGTACTGTATAAACAGACATTTGTTTTTTTATTTGGACAAAAAACAAGTTTCATGAAATCTATATACACGACGCTTTGTGTACACCATGCGTTGTGTACAAGACGCTTTGTGTACATGATGCTAATTATTCAGAGTACACAATCATTATCCAGTCCATATACAATGCGGTGTATCATTCATCATGTGTACAACGTCATGTACACGATGCTTGTGTGTATAGCCTCACATATCATGCAGCATGTGTACAGTGTTACGTACACAATGTTTTGTACATAATGTTTTTGTACACTATTTTAATTATTAAATGTACACAATGATGATGCAGTATATGTACAACATCGTGTATCATGCAATATGTGTATAGCGTCACATACACAATGATGCGTACATGATGTTTGTGTACATCAAGCTGCTTATTAGATATACACAATGACAATGCAGTCTTTGTACAATGCCATGTACAATGACGTATAATTATTAGATGTACAAAATGATGATGCATACTATGTACAATGTCGTGTATCATGAAATATGCATATAGCGTCAGGTACACAATGATGTATACACGATACTTGTGGACATCATGCTAATTATTAGAGGTACACAATAATAATGTAGTCTTATATAATGATGATGCAGTCTATGTATATAACCGTGTATCATGCACATTTTTATAGCGTCACGTAACAATGATGCGTACACGATGTTTGTGTACATCATGCTAATTATTAGATGTACACAATGATGATGCAGTCTATATACAACGTCTTGTATCATGCAACATGTATATATTGTCACGTACACAATGATGTGTATACGATGCTTGTGTACATCATGCTAATAATTAGATGTACACAATGATAATGTTGTCGTACACAATGATAATGCAGTCTATATACAATGCCGTGTACAATGACGTATAATTATTAGATATACACAATGATAATGTATTCTATGTACAATATCGTTTATCATGCAACGTTTATATATAGTGTCACGTACACAATAATGTGTACATGATGCTTGTGTACAAAACATTGTGTACATAACACACATGTTGGATGATATGCAAGGTTGTACACACAAACATTGTGTACACGATATTATACACATGTTGAATGATACACGACATTGTATACAGGTTGAATAAACTTTATATACACCGAATAACTAGCGTCATGTACACAAAGTGTCGTGCACACAGACGTCATGATATTTTGTTTTTTCCTGTTCCAAATTAAATAAAACAAGTGTCTTCTTATATAGTACAAAAATTTAAGAATTTTGGTATAATTTTTAGTTTTTTGAATATATATACAATCAAGTAATTTGTTCTTAAAGATTAGAGGTGAAAAAAGCAAATCTCAAAATCTGACACATGTTCAGAGAGAGAAAATTGTAGAGTGTAATTATATAGAAAAATAAGGGTATAATAGAATTTTTTTTTCTCTTTCATCAATAAAGTACACCAATAGCAAGAAGGACACCAAAGTGTAATTACCTCTCAAAAAGTCCACGTACATGAAATTGACCTTAAAAATGAAGAGGATCTTGAATCTCCGCTCCAAAGATGAGCGTAGAGAATATATTATTGGTCAATAAATAAAAGAAGTAGCCAAGTCGAGTAAAATCGTTATAAGAATGAGAAAATTTTGGACTAAAGGTCTGACCTTCAGAAGGGTATTATATATATATATATATATATAACTTGTGTGTCGCACAAGATTTTGTAAATACTCAATAAGAGTATATATGATGCTCTATGAAAGACTTGAATTGCTATTCATGAGAAAAAGCCTGAAAAACTTAATCTATTATAGATTAATGATTTCATAATAAGTTCTCGGGTACTACTAAAAATTAGATGATTTATAGATCATCAAAACTCTCAAAGAGAGTTATTTAGAATAATAAATATGAGAAAGACAAAGATGTCTTCAGGTATTCCAAATAAACATCTAAATGAGATGTTATATTATATATGAATTCCCAATGGGAATATATATTGGGTACACGTCACCAAGTATCATTAGATACCTTGAACCGTTAACTGGTAATATATTTACGGAATATTTTCTCGATTGTCATTTTAAAGAAATGAATTTCCACCGTTAGGGGGAGAAATTAAATAAGAGCTAAAATTACATGGTTTACACCATCTTTAACATATCTTGATTCCCTTATAAAACAACGCGAAATGGAAATACAAAAAAATGTACATCTTCAAAATTTGGCAAATAAATTACCAGATGCGTTCACATATATAAATAGAGTGACGAAATCATATATATCCGCTGCTAATGCTCCATCAAGAGTTAATGTTCCTAAGGGACAAACTGATGGGAGCAAAGCGAATGAATCTAAGGTCCAGTTAAAGAGGAGGAGGCCAATGGGCTCTAAAGATAAAACCTCCAGAAATAAAGAAATATGTCTACAGAACATAAATGAAAAGGTTCAACAAGAACCATGTAACGAGATTCTTGAAGAAGGCGAACATAATACAAAAAGTATGAGATCTCCATTAACTATGCTCATATTGAAAATTTTTGGGCTAGAGATGAAATAGAAAATAGTAATGGAATATTGTCCTTTTCTATTTTCAAAGACATGGATCATGAAAATGATGATCCATACCCAACATCCATACCCAACATCCATATCAGAATTCCAAGAGAGGTCTGACTGGGAGAAATGGAAAATAGTCATGAAAACTAAATTATTCTCCCTTAATAAAAATGATGTCTTTTGACCTGTTGTCATTACACCTAAAGGTGTAATGCCAGTCGGATGTAAATGGGTATTTGTGTGAAAAATAAATGAGAAAATGAAGTCACAAGATATAAAGTAGGACTTGTGCCTTAAGGTTTTTCTCAAAGACCGAGAATAGAAACATATTCTCTCGTAATGGATGCAATCACATTCATGTACTTAATGATCCTTGCGGCCTCTATGAATTTAGAAATGTACCTAATGGATGTAGTCATTGTATACCTATATAGTGATATTTATATGGAAATCCCTGAAGGATTTAAGATCATGGAAGGATCAAGTATCACTAAAGGATCTAAAGAAATTTGTTCAGTCATATTACAACGATCACTTTACGGATTAAAACAATTCAGATGTATGTGGTATAATCGTTTAAGTGTATCTTTTGAAAAAGGGATATGTCAATAACACGATATGCCCTTGCATATTTATTAAGAAATCCTCAAATGAATTTGTGATCATAGATGTACATGTTGATGACCCGAACATAATTGGAACTTAAAAGGATATTGATGGTGCAAGAACCCACATGAAAGAAGAATTTGAAATGAAAGATCTACAAAAGATAAAGTTTTGTCTTGGTCTCCAAATAGAGCATCTCCAAGATGAAATATTTGTGCATCAATTTAATTACACTAAAAGAGTATTAAAACGTTTTAGTATGGAAAAAGTGAATCATCTGAGTAGTACAATGGTTAATAAATCACTTGAAATTAACAAATATCCATTTAGACCTCGCGAAGATAACGAGGAACTCTTAGGTCGTGAAGTACCTTATATGAGAGCTATTGGGATAATTGTGTATCTTGCGAATTGCACTTAACCTAATATAGTATTTGCTACTAATCTGCTTGCAAGATACAATTTCTCACCTATGCGCAAAATTTGGAATGAGAAAAAAACATATATTAAAGATATGCTTCCAGAGAAGAGAAATATAATGAAATGTGTGGTTGCACTCTTTTTCCCTTATCATGGTTTTTATCCCACTGAATTTTTCCATGAAAATGTTTTTAACGAGGCAACAATGAACACACACAAGATAAACATCAAGGGAGAATGGTATAATCCCATTGATCAAAGTCTTGATCACCCCTTAAGGATAAAGCAATTGCTCTTCACGAAGCATGTAGAGAGTGTGTTTGGCTTAAATATTTGACTCAATATATACAAAAAGCAAGCGGTATACCCAACAATAAAGAGCCAACAAAATTATTTGAAGACAATGTTGTTTGACGCACATCTCCAAGAATGATACATCAAGAGCGACATGAAAAAACAAATTCCTCGAAGATTTTTCTCTTACACTAAATAACTTGAGGAAAACAAAGAAGTTAACGTCCAGTATATTCACTCAAGCGACAATCTAGTAGACTTTTTTACAAAATCGCTTTCTACTACTGTCTTTCGAAAGTATTTTCAGAGCATTGAAATGCTTCACCTACGTGACCTATGAAGCGAAGTTTATACTCGTTCTTTCCAGGGGGAGATTGTGACACTGTATCCCTCGTCATGATTTTTATTCCAATAAGTTTTTCCATGAAAAGGTTTTTAACGAGACAATATACAATTTAAGATGGATAATTAAGAGGAAGTATTATAATATAATATAACTATCCTTCTCATCTAAATAAACTCAAATACATGACATATGTAAGCTTAGTTATTATATATATATATATATATATATATATTGATATAATAAAAAGGAGGGTGAGTGATTGTAGTGATAATCACATTAACACAACAACAAAGAGAAATTTCTTGTATACACTCTCTCTTAATTCGTCCAACACACATAATAATAAAATATTATTCTACAACACAAAACAATTTGTTCACATAAAACCAAAGTAATAAAGAGAACCAAAGTACGTCAATTTGAATTCCAACTCAACTTTATAATAGCAAAATGGTAACATAATTTATAATTAATTAACTGAACAAAAAATCAAATTAAACCAAATAAACAGAAAATTAATCACAAATATATTATATATAATTATATACCTTATATACCATACGTATATTTAAGTTTTCCTATAAAATAGCACAAATATAAGTATATGATTCAAAGTATCATTAAAAAGAGTTTCTTCTAAAATAACATAAACAAAATTTTTTGATTTAAAGGGTTTAAAATTTTGATGACAAAAAAGTTTAAAATTTGATTTTTGGATTTGAATCACTTATTAGAAGTAATAATTTATTTAAAGGAGTTAAGGTTTAATTTTAGAGATTTAAATATTAAATTTAATTTTAAAAATTATTTTAATTATGTGGTATTTTCGAAAAAAATATATTTATGATATTTTTAAAATAATTGAATAATCGATATTTTTGAAACTAAATAATGATATTATTAATAATTTCGCATACATTTAAAAAATATGAATAAACATTATGTTAACCTCTTATCATAATATATAATTATATTAAAATCATGTTTCTTGACTACAAGAACATGATACAAAAGAGGAGATAGCAGCTGAAGCAATATCCTTTTTTCAAACATTCTTTACATCTATTAGAGCAAAAAGTTTACAATTGGCCTTATCTTTTGTTCAGACACTGATAACATATTCAATGATTGACATATTATTGACTCCGTTAACATCAATAAGACTTAAAATGGTCTTGTTCAACATGTTTCTGAACCTGTAGCATATGGTATGACAACAATTTTTTTATCAATGGTATTGACATATTGTTGTGACGCTAGTGGTGGATGTGGTTAAGAATTCATGCATATCGGCCAGTTTGATGATTGTGTGATTGAGAGACACATTTGTCTTATCCAAAAAATAAAAAGACCACAAAATATGAACGAATTATGTTCCTCAATTTATGCAATGTAATCTACAATATTATTTCTAATGTATGGTGTAATCGTCTAAAGCGAGTTTCTAATATGAGACTCAATCTTCTTTTATGGTACGATAAACCATTTAGGATAATGTCACTTTAGCGTGAAGTTTTCCATGCTCTAGGAAACAGAGACCGATGTAAAATAAGACTTTAGCCATTAAAACTGATATGAGTAAAGCCGATAATAGATTTGAATGGCGTTTATTGAGGAAATTGATGCACAAAATGAGTTTTGCAGATCGATGGATCAACTGGATTATGCAATGTGTCACTTCGTCACATATACGATTCTTTTAAATGAAACACCCACGAGTGGGGTGAAACATTCTCGAGGCTTTACTAAGGAGATCCTTTATCGCCCTATTTTTTTATCATCTGTATGAATTTCACAATCGCTAATCTAAATGTGGCAGAACCTGCTCACTATATTGAGGGGATCCGGATGGTGAAACACTGTCTTCCACTAACTCACTTACTATTTGTGAATAATAGCCTTTTTCTGCAAGGTAACATTATCACGATATAAGGCGATAAGTAACATTTTCTTTTTATATGAGAGAATGTCAGGGAAATGTATCAATTTCGATAAGCTAGTTGTGATTTTCGTACAAAGATTTCGTCATAGGATCATTTTCTTATCAAATAACGGTTTAGGATTTATGCAGATGGGGATAAGAGAAAATACTTTTGGATCCCTAAGAAATTACAAGGATCAAAAACTCTAATTTTTGCATAAGGATCCTGAGCAATTCATGCATAAGTGGATAGTCTTCCAAACTTTTCTCTACAGGAAAAAAATAGATTATGATTACGTCGGTAGAAAAAGCACTATTGACTTATGTTATAACATGTTTTAGTCTTCCAAAAAGACTTCTCCAAAATTATCCAGTATTATAGCAAATTTTTGGTGAACTAAAATTGGAAATTCACGCGATTCATTGGTTGACGTGGTCAAATGTATGTTACCAAAAAAATTGGGAGGTAGTAACTTCAAATCTCTAGATTGTTTTAATCAAGCGATGTTGGCTAAACAATGTCGGGGTCTATACCAAAAACCAGATTCTTTGATGGCTAATATATTGCAAGGACGATATTACAAAGGTTTTTTGCCTTTCCAACAAAAAAATCTTACCATCCTTCATATGGATGGAAAAGTATATGGAGTGTCATTCGTCTATTATTGCAGCGCATCCATCGTATTGTGGGTTCTGGTGGATAATACCAGTCTTTAGTTTAAAAATTGACTTTCGCCTAAGGCGTCATTACCAACCAAGAATAGGGGTCAAATTCTTAATCCAAACTTATAGGTGTCAAACTTATTATTAGAGGATACAAAGTCATGGAATATTACATGATTCCAAGAATTAACCGACTTATAAGATGTACCACTTGTTTTGAGTATTCGACCATCTAGAAGGACATCTAATGAATATTACTAACATTATACATCAAATGAGAGTTATATGGTGAAATCAGGTTATGATTTGGTTGTGGCAAAGGTAGACACCAAAATGATTCCAAACCTAGTTATCGTCACTAAATTTTCTTACAGAACAAATCTCGAAGATCCTGGTATTTATGAGCAAATGCTAATGCGTAAATTTTGGTAGATACCACTGTCCATGTTGTGGCAGACTACATGAGAGAATAAATTATGCTTTATTTACCTGTCCACCGACTTTGCAATGTTGGGCACGCTCACATATTCCTAAACCTCCATATGTTTTCCCCTCAAAGAATATCTATGAAATGTTAACTATTGTCTTCACTAACTACCCGGGATGGGATAGAAGATAATATGTATTTTCCATGAATTCTATGATATATATTGGAAAAGATGAAACGTCTTATTTTTCAATAATAAGTGTTGGGACAAATAGTGATAGTGGAATTAGCTATGAAGGAGTATACATGGTGGTTTCAGAAAAATTATGCCCTTGAAATTGGGACAGTGATACATCTCTCGACTCTGGTTACCGAAAATGAGGTGGCTGCTTATCTTGATGGTTCTTGAAAAAGATGCTCTAACAAATGATTTGGGATAGATCCTCCGACTAGAGGATATATCAACAGATAATATGATTCTTAGAAAAAAATTACCCCTTCGCGTAGAACTACTCAACCTGATTTAGCTATGGAATAATTACTGCTAAATTATCCGTTTTGTTGGATTTTCATCACGGATTTTAATCTTTTAAAGATGATCCAACTAAAAGTAGGAAGATATTAAAGCTTGAAGCTTTTAGAAAGAAGAGAGAAGAAAAACAGTAATATCCTCCACTAATGAATAAATGATTACAAAACAGAGTATATAAAGACAACAATGAATTACAAGCAGTTTGCGAGGGTTTTAGGGATTTGTGATTTCACACAATCCAAGAGCCTCAAATCTATTTTTGGTGACCACATTGTTAGCTGTCAATTATATTTTTTAAACATTCTTATTGCGTGTTCCTTTGAAGTCATTGCAGGTTCCAGCTGAAGTTGATTCTCTGTTTTTCACATTGGGATTAATGGGCTAAAGCTGAAGTTAATTTATCGAAGGCCCAGCTTCTCCTTGATCAGTCTAAGCTTTGGCTTCATCTAGAGTATCTTGGTTTATACACCCCCTCAAGCTTATGTTAAGTGGATCAACAACCCCAAGCTTGAACCTGAGATAAAAAAACGGTCCTTGTGGAAGAGAATTTGTAAAGATATCAGCAATATGAAGGTTTACACGAATATGTTTGACAACTAGAGCTTTCAATCCAACTCTTTCTCAAACATAATGGTAATCAACATCAAAGTGATTTGACCTTGAATGTAATGTCGGATTAGCAGTAAGATATATCGCATACATATTGTCACAATACATTTCAGGGATTTGTGACAAAGGGAGAGAAACATCACGCATAAGAGCCACCATCCAAGTAACTTCAGAAGCAGCCAATGATAAGGTCTTGTACTCAGCCTCAATTGATGATTTTGAGACATTAGGGTGTATATTAGCTGACCATGAGATGATATTGTGGCTTAAGTAGGTGCAGAAACCTCCTATTGACCTTCTAGTCTCTTTGCAACCTGCTCAAACGCTGTCACTGTTACAGTACAAAACATAATTTGAATTGACAGAGAGATTGATACCCATGTGCATTGTGCCTTGAAGATATCTAAGTATTCTCTTTAGTAGATGAAAGTCAGCCACAGAAAGACAATGCATTTTTTTGACAAATGAAATTCACAGCAAACTGAATATCTGGTCTGGTTAAAGTAAGATATTGCATTTTACCAGCCAAACTGCGGAAGTAAGTGAGTTCAACAAAATTTTCATGCTGGTCAGGGACCTTATCCAACTGAAGTGGCAATGGAGTAGGTATTGGTGAGCAGCCAGACATACCGACATTGATGAGAAGGTCTGTTGTGTACTTAGATTGATAGAGAAAGAGACCATATGAGTGGAAAAGTAGGCTTGAGCATTTCGGGTTACGGGTCGGGTAAGAGCGGGTAGAGGTCGGGTACGGGTAGTTCGGGATAGGAAACTATTACCCAAAGCAAACCCGTAAGATTAAGGGTCGGGTAATAGCGGGTAAGGTTCGGGTAAGGGCCAGGTAGTTAAAATCAATACCCGTTTAATATATGAACTCATAATATATTACATAAATTTGACTAATATGTGACTATGCGTATTAAAATTTGAAAATAGTATAGTGACTAATTATAACATTATCTTTATAAAAAAATGTTTAGAAAATTGAATAAAGTAGTAACAAAATTGAAAATATGATATAAAATAACCGACTATGTAAGTTTTTTATCGTTTATTAAATTATATATTTATTATAACACAAAATTTATATTTATTTAGGAAGTTATTATCATTATAGTTAAGTTTTGAAATAATTTTATAAATTTGGTTATGTAAACGGGTAATTCGGGTACCAAAATAATTAACCTTACCTGACCCTTACCCGGTTAACAATTTTTTCTTGACCCAAACGGATAATTATCATTATCCGTACCCGACCATTACCCATAAATACGGATCGGGTACATGGCGGGTCGGATAACCCGACCCAAAATGCTCAAGCCCATGGAAAAGTGTTTGTACTCCCAAAAAATATTGTAGAGGACTCAAGTCCTTCATTATAAAATGCTTGCTTAACTCCTGAAGTGAACTCTGTAACAAATGTGCATTGTTGCCGATCAATATCATATCATCGACATAAAGAAGGAGAAGTAAGATGTCTGGTCCATGAAGATACACAAACAAAGAAGAGTCAGACAAGCTGCAACTAAAACCAAACTGCAGAAGAAACATACTAAACTTATCAAACTAGGCCCTAGGTGATTGTTTAAGGCCTTAAATGGCTTTTTTTAGTTTACATATGTAATCATGTATCGTTGTATCTTCAAAACCAGGAGGTTGAGTCATATAGACTGTTTCTTGTAAATCTTCATGTAAGAATTTTTTTTTACATCCAATTGTTTGATGTCCCATTTATGTGCAACTGCAATATGTAAAACCATACTTATAGTAGTTGTTCTGACTACTGGACTAAATTTTTCAGCAAAATATGTGCATTCTTTTTGTTCATAACCCTTTTCCACAAATTTGGCTTTCAATTTATCCAAAGTACCATTTGAATTCAATTTGGTCTTAAAAACCCACTTGCAGCCTAGTACATGAGATGCATTATCTGGTGAAACCAATTCGAGTCAACTCCTCTCTTACCCTCAATTCTCATCTCTCAATCTCTATAGGACACATAA